>WSTH01000281.1:0-29596 GCA_019616345.1 Ceratobasidium sp. 395
CAGGCCCACGTGACCGCCCGCAAGCGTAAGCGGCCGACGACCCCGCCCCCGTGCATGTTATGCCGTCTCAGTCGCACGCCATGTGTCGCTAACCGCCCCGGCGAGGCCTGCCAGCGCTGTGTCCTCAAGCAAGTCGATTGCTTCGACGATGGTGATTCCGCAGAGAGCTCTCGCCTCCGGCATCCACCGTGAGTCTCTCCCACCTGTGGCGATGCTAGCGCTTATATTTACTGCAGGGACGGCGATGGCCCCGACGACGCCGACTCCGAGCCCGAGCGCGACCCGAATCAGCCCCCGACGCTCTGGCAGCTCCCCGCGAACGGGTACTCTCCCCAGGCCCCGCCGTACCTCTCCGCGGCGGCAACTCCCGCCAAGCGCGAGCGCGTGATCAAGGCGTGTGCCGATTGCCACGCTCGTAAGCGCAAGTGTACCGGTATAGGCGGGCCTAATTGCGGTGTGGCCAACCCACGTGCGCCGCCTGCTCCGAACGGTGTCACACCGGGCCCGAATGCCCGACCAAGCCCACGCAAGGACACGCCCGGCGGTGCGAGCGGACACACCCGTATGCGCGAACCTTGTGCGGACTGTCGGGGCCGCAAGCGTCGGTGCGTTCATCACAGCGATCTCGGCAAGGACGATGCTCCAGGCACCGATGTCGACGGACCTGACGAGTCGATGCGCACGGACCATGAGAGCGATGTGCACCCTCGCTCCCATTCGCCTCATTCTCCCCCGCGCTGGCCCCCGCACCCGCCTTACTATGCTGCGCCTCCTCCGCCACCCCTGGCGTTTAGCGGCTACCCGCATAACGAACATCGCATGAACTATACCGCTCATCCAGCGGGACCCGGTCAACTCATGCATCCGCATGAGCATCCATACACTCATCCGCCTCACCCACATGGCTTGCACCCCTCACACGCACATCCTCGTCTTCCTCCTGCGCCGGACATGCGTCATCCTATCCCCGGTGGACCGAGCTGCAAGGAATGCCGCGCCCGAGGTGTCCCATGTACCTGCCCCGAGACCCGCGCCGACGACGGAGGCGCCAACGCCGATGGCGTTCCCGCCCCACCTGCCGCACCAGGTGCAAAAGGAGCCACGCCCGCTCCGGCCCCTCCCGCGGGCCGTAAAGGCCGTGCCTGCCTCGCTTGTCGCAAGCTCAAAATGCGTTGCGTTGCACCCAACGGCGATAACGGCAATGCGAATCCGGACGGACCGGACGAGCGGTGCCAGCGTTGCGAGCGTGCTGGGCTCGAGTGTATCTATGTCGACCGCAAGCGACGTGGGCCTGGTGCGGTGTTTGGTGTGCAGACCGACGGATCTCAGCCTACGACCGGCTCGTTCGAGGGGTTTAACCAAAACGGTCAAAACGCAAGCCAGAACCCAGGCGCAAATGCGAGCCAAAATCAAGCACCGACCAACCCGAACCAAAATGGTGCCCCCAACGGCATCAACGGCACGACAAACGGCCCAGATGGCCTCGTCCGCCCCAACACACCTTCTCAACGACCCCCTGCCAAAAAACTGAAGCGTGAAGGCTCGCCTCGAACGTCAAGCCCGTACCCCAACGCCGGCGGTGTCCGACGCATCGCACCCGGACCGGGCGAAGACGCATTGATGCATCTCGTTACAGTCGACGATATCCGGATGCAGCGTGTGATGGGCGAAGACGCTGCGCGCACACTCGAAGAATCGTTTGCGGACGACGACGAAGATGAGGATAGCAGCTCTCGATGAACGAATAAATCATGTTTTTGTAGACAACTTTTATGAGCGCTCCTTTTTTTGTTTCTTTTTCTTTTTACTTTTTGGTTCGTTGGGATTTGTGTGTCCCTCTTTAGTTTCTGTTTTAGTTTTTGGTTTGGTGTTGAGTTGGGACGAGATGTGTGTTTTGTATTTTTTGTCGAATTAGATGGTTGGTTCACCCGAGAACAAAATGTATACTGGTTTCCCGAGATGAAGATGGGTGATGCTGACTTGTATCGAACTTTTGAGCAATTGTTTCATTTCGCTTAGATTCTTTCCGTTCTAAAGGTACGTCTGAAAGTGAAAATTCAAACGAAATCCTTATAGCATTCTCACTTTGCTTTTCTGATATATGCTTCTTGTCTGCTCCAGTTTCAGTCACAATATGTGGGAGAGCGTCACGTGAATGTAACCGGAAGCATGTTACGACTTAGTCCCTTTTTCCTACCTTCGCGCCTCAAAATTTCCAGTAGGTCTTTATAATATAAAGGCATACCAGAATGTGCCGCTACACGGATCAGGTCTGATATAACCTCTTCTTGTTTTATCGTGAATTATTCCTGACGTGCCATCTTGACGATCCGCTTTTGCGTCACCAGCACTGGATTAGCGCTAGGTGGCTATGGGCTGATCTCTGGCTGATCTCCACGCCGTTACCTTAAGCGACAAGACTGCTCTTTGTAACAACCACCGCTTATACTCGCGAACACTTTCAGTATACTCAACATCGCAGTTTTTGTGGATGGTACGTGTAGGGGATGGGATGAAATACGTTCACTGACTCGACATCGTATGGTCACGGCGTGGTAGAAGGAGGTTAGTGATGGACAGCAAATTGCATCCACTCAACTAATGCCTTCATCCCAGGTCACACATGAGGTAGCAATCAGTAGTATCATGGTGCGTTCGTACTTTACTTCAGAATGGGGGGCTTTAAGGAACGGTACCCCTAGCCCGCGCATGATGTTATTCGACATCTTGGAAGACATGGGTGTCTAGACATTTCAGGCCAGTTGGATATTGGTGCTTGTAGCACGCATCCACTGTCAACAGGAGGATTTGGTGATGTCTACCGCGGCAGGTTACAGGACGGCACCGAAGTCGCCATAAAAACTATGCGACAGCAGGTTGGGACTTCTGACAGCGTTTGCAAGTCCCTCAAAGTAAGTTGCCTGTTAAGGTTATCTTAATTCCGTCCTAAGATTACTGTAGCATGCAGCTCGGGAGCTTTATGTTTGGTCAAAATGTCGGCATCCTTATGTTCTACCGCTGATCGGACTTGTGGCATTTCGAGGTCTGATCGGCATGGTATCACAGTGGGTAGAACGTGGAAACTTGCGATCGTATCTTGAAGAAAACCCGAATCACGACCGGTTTCGGATGGTAAGTTGATTCGGCAACTATGCATATATCTCACCTTCTCTATCCTTTAGAGTGCGGATATATCTGCGGGTCTTGCTTATCTACATGAATGCGGCATTGTGCGTAATCTGAGTCATATCATAATCACTCATACTAACGCATTAACCACTGGCTGGGGACACGTAGGTACACGGTGACCTCAAAGGAGTAGGTAAAGCGCATTTCTACTCGTATATATTTGCTAAATGCTCTAATGTAGCTCAATATCCTAATCGACAATGCTGGAAATCCCATGCTCACCGACTTTGGCAACGCTGTTTTACAAGACTGTACCCTCAATTTTACTGCTACTACTCGCAAAACTCAGCTATCTTCGCGGTGGGCAGTAAGATGACCATTCAATGACCTCGTATGCTAGGCTGACGTAGTAAATTTAGGCACCTGAACTACTTGATGACCGAGAAGGTGCGTATAGTAGGCCGGCTGATGTATACGCGCTTGGGATGGTAAGTGTTTTTTGGTGACACACGGATTGATACTCATGCTGCGGTGATACTAGACAATATTGGTGAGAAATTCGAGATAAAAGGCACGATTGTTTGGCTAAAACCTTACCTAAAGGAGGCGTTTACTGGCCAAGTTCCATACCCCGATAAGTCAGAGCATAGAGTCATGATACTGGTCATGATCCAGAAAGTGCCTCCTGAACGGCCCGAAACACACATACCACCCGGCGATAAACGTGGAGACGCTTTATGGTCACTTCTATTACGATGTTGGGCAAACGAACCAGGAGAACGTCCCAATGCGTCGGAGGTGGCCAAGACTGTAAGCGCCTGTTATGGGAAAAAAGCAAACGCGAACTTAGTGGTTTGGCTGTATATAGATTCGTGGATTCGTGGACCAGGTCAGCCCTTTGGCTTTAACGCCATACTGCCCGCTTAACTTACCACCACCTCACCACGAGCAGCTGCCCAACTACCGGGTCCGGACCCCCCCGCGCCCGGATACCCCACTGCCTCTGGCTGCTGTCAGCATCCCGCTCGAGCTACCACTTGTGGTTGACCCGGCGTCCGAAGATGCGAGCATAATACAGATTCTGGTGCACATGCTCACCCAATTGGACCCAATTGGGCGCCCGGTCCCTGCCCCAACGACGGCCAGTTCAGAATACGCATTGCATGACATTGGCGCGCGCGTATTCGAGGTGCTCGTTGCGGGTGGAAAGCGAGTTCACGACTTTGCGGTCCATGCGTGGGCGAACGCAGTTGGTGCCAGCCCTGCGTGTAGTGAGGTTGTTGTGGCAATTGTCGCCGTTACGCGAGGTTCGCCTCCCGTGCTTGTCCGGAGACCTTCAGACGAAGACCTGAATCGGGTTGGCTCCGATGTGCTTCGTGCATGTGCTCTTCTTTGTCTAGGTGTGCCCGGCTCTGAGCTAGTACTTGCCAAGCGCCTGAAAAAGTGTCGGTGGGGTGAAAACGTGAGTGAGATAGGGCTTGATAAGAGCGGGCGGCGGCGCGCATGCGAGATCTTCTCCAGCTTGGCAACCGCGAACGTCCTGGGCGCTGCTGTGGCGGTGGCCAAACTCAAAAACCCCGAAGAAACCTCTCAGTGCCTATCACAAATGTCGCCTTGTCCACCAGTAAAATGGCCTCCTTTGGTAAAATATCACCGCAACCTTAATAACCGAACCAAGCCGATAGCAATGGAGACCACCAAAATGGATTCGTTGCAGAGACCCAGGTGAACTCGGATTGATCACGATTGTGAATAGACTGTAAATTAGCTGAAGATACTGATGCCTAGTGGCGTTTGTCGAATTAAATTTTATAACAAACTTTTATCAAAACTTAGCTAAACTCAGGCCTTATTGCGCCTTGCCAGGCCCCGCTTCAAGGTCAAGAGCGCCACGCGCAGAATGCATGGTCTACATTCTTGAGTGGCATAGGATGCGAATGTACATTGGCCGATATGTTTGGTAAGACGGGTATACTGAGAGCGAGAAGTTAAGATGGATAAGGGCCCGATCACAAATAGTACGAGAAGGCATTAGAGAACGAATTGTAGAACTTAATCACTGGGGTGGTATATGAGAGCCAACTGAAGATAACGGCACGAAGCGCCGGCCTACTAATCTTCATGTGACAAATATATATACTCTGTGGGACGGGAAAAAACTAATTTTCAGGTACCCAAAAATGGCCGAATCCAGACAGCAGCCACCTGAAATCCAGGGAGTGAAAAATGAGGTACCCGAAATTCAGTGAACCAGCACTTGTTTTCAGGTCCTCGGTTTTTTCAGGTTTTACCCGAAATGGCCGACTTCAGGTGGAATTGACCTGAATCCGGAAATTTCGCACCTGAAATTCAGGGGGTTTCCTTTCCATAGAGATATATATATGCGCCACACGGACGAGCAGCCAGCATGGACCACTGACCGTTCCGTCAATCGTGGAATGGCCGCAACCAGAAACAGAGACGACGGGATGGAGGCTGAATCGCCACCACAACAGAGAGGCGAGGTAGTTGTCCATGTTACGGTTACGTCAGAGGCTGTGGCAATCAGGTGGCAATGGTGATCTTGTCGGGGCAGAGTGACTGGCTACGACTCGGAAATGATCAAGTCGGATCGCATGGGTTCAAATTCGCCTATCATTACTACAGCCAAAAATTGAGGCCTAAGTCTAGGTTAGTACTTAGCATTCTCCAGAGTTGTACTAAAATTTACGACCGCACAAGCTCCTATATGAAAGAGTAAACCTATATATGCTTTTTTTTCTACGTTGTATCTGAGAATGATATCGGCAATTTTTTGTCGGAACACCTCAAAACCATGTGAGTGAGCCACTAAGACTACAGTAGTAACCCCGATGATGTATAGCGTCGGTGGAATTCTTATTCGGGGCTTATACATCATCTGGGCCACTGCTAAATCACCGGTGAATTTGATATAGATACATTCGGAAGAGAACGGAGACCTAAAGTAAACATATGTACAAGCAGATTATAGAGTAGATAATCGAGTATTAAGCTCTGAAAGTAATGATAAATTAGCCTCGAGATGAGGACTGTTGAGCCCAGCGACGTAGTCCCGAAGCGCTCGAATCGACTCGAGAGCGTCGGTGTGCGAGAGCGGCTTCGAAGGCGCCGCGGTAGCTACACTGGGTGTATCTCCAGCACCCACGTCGTCCATATCGTCATCGTATAACGTCTGGCCTCGCGCGTCTGCGTCCGCGTGTTGAATCTCGGCCGTGACCTGGTCGACGATTTCCTCGTCAGTCCACTCTTGTTCCGTTGGAACAGCGCCATCGAGCGCAGCAAAATCGGCGGCGCTAGCGAGTGTGGCTGAGGGAGCGTGTCGATGGAGGTCATCGATGGTAGCCTGCAACGCCAAGAGTGAGTCTTGTACGTCGCCAGCCTCGGTAGGGACAGGGGCTGTGGGTGAGGACGGATCGGGATCGGGGCCGCAGAGCTTCGTATGGCGCCAACAGTTCTGGATCGTCCGGGGAGCGACCTGCTCCCATGCGTCGCAAATCATCGACATGGCGGTGAGCTGATTAATCTTGTAGATATTCTCCTCGCCCGCGTCCTCCCGTTCGATCGCTTGTTGAACCAATAAACGCTTGTAATTAGACTTCCAACACCGGATAATACCAGCGTCGTTAGGCTGAATCCAAGCCGTAAGGTTGGGCGCAAAAAACTCGACTTGAATATGGGGGTATTTAGCTGGATCGTGCGTGTGAGAGGGAGCGTTGTCGCATAAGAGCAGAATATGACGCTTCTGGCGAGCCATTTCTGCCTCTAAGTTGGCTAGCCATCTAGAGAACGACTTATTAGTTCGTATCTTGCGCATATAGGCTAGTATTTATGCTTACCCTTGCCAAATCGAGCCTGTCATCCATGCTTTCTTATTCCACCAATAGTCAAAACCTAAATTGCGTCCATCACGTTTCCCAAATGCTCGTGGTCGTCGAGCCCGACCAATAATCAAGGGTGGGAGCTTATCCGACCCATCAATATTTGAGCAGAGCCCAACGGAAAGCCGGGTCTTGTTGCCTTTCACCCCAGCCATTTGGCGAGTTGCTAGACCAACGTCGGGGACGAGCATCCAATATAAGGCTGACTCGTCGAAGTTGAATACGTCGCATTCTTGATGCTCCTCGATGAGTGCGCGGACTCGTTTGATCTCGGCGGCAAGGGTGTTGATTGGCGCAGACGCAGCCTCGCCGTGGAAGTGGTAGCGTTTCAGACCCATACGCGCCTTCAAGCTACTAAGCCAGCCACCAGAGAGCGATAAAAAGTCGCTCGGGTACCCAAAGAGCATGGCGAAATGCCGAGCCTTGGCGCGAATAATGTCGCCTGTGAGTCGACCTCGCCCCCCGAGCTTCTGCAAGATCCACACTCGCAGGGCTTGGTCAACATCAGGATACTCTACTCGGCGCACCCGCTTGAATCGGCGCTCGTTTGGGTTCTTGGCTAGTTCCTCGAGCTCGTCCTTCTGCTTTTTCAGCCGCCACACAGTCGGTTGGGTGATGGTGAGGTAGCCACGGCGTCGAAGCATCCATGCTGCCTCTCCGTCAGTGAGGTGGGGGTTCTCTTCGCAGAATTTGATGACGTCTAGGCGGTCTTGGAGAGTCAACCGATGCCGTTTTACAGGTGCTTTGGGTGGAACGACAGCGGAAAGAGGGTGAGATGAAGGTTGACGAGTAGGCCCCATTACTACAACCTTGTTAGAATAAAGCAAACGAAGAATATAAGGTGAACTCACCTAAAATGCAGGATATATGCGTAGTCAGAGGCTGTGAAAACTAGCAAGCAAAAATCTAACACACATTTAGGGGCTCGTGAGGGGTTCTTATATATTTTCCCTATTTTCTAGACCATTCTACAGTACTGACTCGATCGCCGTCGGGGGCTCGGGCGTCGCTGGGCGCAAGAATCCCGCCCCCGGCGTCTTCTTCCCGCCGGGCGCACTGCTTTAGTAATTCACCGAGTGTAATTTGAAATAATATCTCGGCCGCTCCCGGGTGGAATTCTTATTCGGGGCTTATACTTATTCACCAGTATACATTATCGGGGTCACTACTGTACTTACAATATCCCATCGATTAAGAATTGTATTCATAAAACCCCTTACCACTCTTCTTGCCCAACCAGCCGGCGTCGACCATTCTCTCAAGCAATACGCTCGGGCGGTATTTGGAATCACCTGTGCCCTCGTAAAGTACTCGCTGAATCGCAAGGCAAGTGTCCAGCCCGATACTACGCTATATGCGTCAGCTAATGATTACCGGCGTCGAGGAAGGAGGTACTTACAAGTCGGCTGAAGCGAGAAATTGAAAGGGGATGGATGCATTTAGCCAGCTAGAATGCCAAACAGTGCCCTAAATGGCGCACCAAGAGTAAGAGGTCCCATTGGGTGGTTCATTCCAAGTTTGAGTGTAGTATCGATGTCTTCCCGTGTAGCTACCCCCTAAATGAACAAACAAGAACAATTAAGATGTTGAGGACGACACTGTCGCAGAAAGTTTGACCTTCTCTAAGCACATAATTGCTAGATCAGGTTGAGGATAGTTAGCGCTTAACATGGGCCTCAGGTACTCGTCGAACCTTCGTTAATGAATGGCATAAGAAGCGCTAGGGGGAAGTGTCAGGGACGTTTTGTCGGAGACTGACTTCGACATAACTCACCATTTGATACAAATCCTGGAACGTCTTTGGAGACTGTTACCTCTGCATTGAGAAACATAATGTCAGCCGAATGTTCATCCAAACTAAGGTGGTAATACCTTTGCCACAAGCCTGAGCAAAAGATCTTGCGCGCTCTAGAGTTTCGGGCGTGGTTTGAAGCCCAGATATAAGTTCGACGAGTTTCTTGAGTATCTGAAGTTAGTTGGAGGGACTGGGTAGGTCTCGCTCAGATACTAACCATGACCGGTACGGGGTTGAAAAAATGTAGACCTTATGCGATGGCTAAGCACGGGTTGGTCGGGTCGTGGTTAACCAGAACTTACCAACAACTCGCCCAGCGGATTTCTTTCCTTCTTCTGAAGCAGGGCTTACACCTTCGGGTATTGCGGCGGCAGCAATTTTTGTGATACTAATAGAGGAGGTGTTGGTCGCAAGAACTGCTTCGGGTCGTAGTTCCTTTGCAAGCGACTTGAACAAGGAAAGCTTGAGATTGACGTTCTCCGACGCAGCCTGCACGCAAAGGGAATAAAGGAAATCTAGTATCGTCGATCTAAGTAGGAAATACGACGGACCTCGACGACTAGATCCAAATCCCTAAATCCTTTAATACCCTCTTCTCCTACAACGACGACGCGATCTTTGGCCTCCTTCGCAGCTTCACTCTCAAGCTTGCCTTTTGAAACATCCTTGGCTAGGAGTTTGTCCATAAGCGCAAGTGATTTTTTGATCTGGTCAGAGGATCGATCGTATATGTAAACGGGCAACTTGGCGCGAACTGCTCCGACATAGGCAATACCTAAGACGATACCTGAGTATACAAAACCTACATTGGGGTAGTGGTAAACTTACCTAGTCCCATCTGGCCTCCGCCTGAAATCGCAACTCAAAAGGAGAACAACTGTGGGAGCTTCGCCAAAACCCACCTAGCACTCCAAAACGCTTGAATCCATGCGCGATAGACATATCGTAGTAGCTGTGAACGGAGCAGGGGACCAATTTTGTTGACGGACCGGATCAAGTTGCTTAGCTCGTGATTTACGCACGTGCACTGTGCCAAACAGAACCCGCCCTCCCAGGACAAATTCAACCCAAGCGAGGTGGAGGCCTCCACGATGGGCAATCGGACCCGATCTCGCACCCATTTCACTAGATATATAAACCTTCGAAGTCTTTGTCCTATGAAAGCCTAACCACCCCCCAAACCCTCTTCATGTCTTTGTCTGCACAATTTGGCTCGATGAGCGACGCCGAGATCGTTACACAAGTGTTCGAGCAGGCAAGTGGGCTCCTCTTCCGGTATCTGCTGAAGCCTAACCAGCTTTTTTTATACATAGGAACAAACACTTCGTTTCCCCTCGTTTAATGCCAACGATGCGTTCAACATCGGCAGCCTCATTCGTGCCAAGTTTCTCGCGAGGCATCTTCCCTACCCTACCGAGGAAGACTCAACTATATCCTCGATCAGCTCTACTGTGTTGAGTAACGAAACGCCTCCAGAATGGGCAAATCGTGGAATCGTCATCTCGATCTCGACGTTTACCGGCCATACGCTCTTTGCGTGCACGGTTGGACTTGAATCAGAGGTCACTCCTGATAACTGGGTTTGGGTCAGTTTGGGTCAGAATCTCCGCAATATACATGGCATTGAACTCGAATCTAGGTCGAAGGAAAGCGTAATGTTGTCCGTCGGTTCAACCATAGTTCATACTATATGGGCAGAAAGCTAGCTGCCGCTGGAAAGGTAGATGTTTTTCGCTGATTTAGACCGCCTCATACTTATGTTTCCTGAAATAGACACAAGAGTCGGCAAATTTGCCGTTCCCTGAGTATGCTACTCACGGCGGTGCATTCCCTATCTGGTTACAAAATGCCCCATCGTCACCAGTAGCTGTCATCGTTGTGAGCGGTCTTCCCCAAAGAGACGACCATATGAGTGAGCCACCTTTTCTGCTTGCGCTGGCACTCACTAACATCACTATTGTTAGTCATTGTTGAAACCCTTACGGAGTACATCCCAAAAATCCACAGTCCCACCCCATCGGTAGTGTAAATGGTTCATAACATGTATTCAGTCAGGCTTGATTACTGAAATGAAACAAACATTACTACAAGCTTTAGTCCGAGATGGCAAACCGAAAGTATTGATACAGGATAGAAAAACATTTTGGCGGAGATTCTGTTATTGGTAGAGGTGCTTTAAACCCTTTTATCACCAAACTCTTCCCCGTGTCCGTTTCCTTCCGCCCCCCGACGCTTTTCGTTCAAGTCCAAAGTCTCGCTTCGACTCTCAAGGCCAGACTTGGGACGCAGAACGTCAGCCGTCGCGCCCCATCCCCTGCTCTCGCCGAGTCGGTTATACCGCTCGGTTCCGCGCACAAAGATCTTCCACAGCTCAGCCGACGCAACAAACACCAAGGTCATGCCAACGATGATCCCCCACTCCCACGTAATTCCGCTCTGGTAAAACACACGGGTGTTCAGCCCCGGCACATAGATAGCCAGTGGGACGGATGCGTAGCCGATAACAACGGACCAGAAGAGGATGGGGTTTGCCCAAAGATCCTTCGTGAAGGGGCGACCCGGAGTAATATTAAACATAGAACGATCGAGGGCTTTGAGCTCCCAGGCCTGGTGGTGACCGTTGGTCAGGGTGCGTAGCCGCAGAGATGAGAGCAGACTTACAAAAAACAAAACTTGGAATATCAAGGTCGCAAAGACGGTCGAGCGCGCACGGAAGACAGGCTCGCAGGACCCGTGGTGCTGGCGATTGCATTCCTCTCCGAGATTACCACCATTCGCTCCGTAAACGACGATGACGAACTAAAATTAACAGGTAAGTGCGTATTGTCAACGTAGCCGATATGAAGCTTACAGCGAGGAGAGAGGTAGCACCCATAACCAGCCCATCTGAAAGTATTTTTGTGGTGAGCGACAAATCCTTGACGTAGGGAATTGTAGAAACTTACAAAAAATGACATCAATAAGCACTTGCAGCGTAAACACACCAGTCTTGACGTTATGCGGCGGCCTCTTCATAATATTCGCTGCTGGCTTTTCAAGACCCAAGCCGAACGCCGGAGGACTGGACGTGACCATGTTAATCCAGAGGATCGCCAACGGACTCAGCGGGAACACGCTCGCGCCCTGGCCGTCAATAAAACACAATCCAATGACGAGCAGGATGACTTCAGCGACGTTGGTGGCGAGGAGGTGCAGAACGAAGCGTTGGATGTTGTCGAAGATTCGACGGCCCTCGCTGATGGCGGATCGAATGGAGTCAAAATTGTCGTCAGTGAGAACGAGGTCGGATGCGTCTTTTGCGACGTCAGAGCCGCCCATACCCATTGCAATACCCACAGGGGCGAGCTTAAGTGACGGCGCATCTACCCAACAATCATCGTAAGCCGCTCGACTAGGGGGCGATCGCGAAGAAACTCACCGTTCACACCGTCTCCCGTCATAGCCATGTACTTCCTCCTCCGACTCCCAGCCTCGATCATCCGCACCTTGGTCTGTGGAGCACATCGCGCGATCACGAGCGGCAGCTCAGGCAACCTATCAACCTCTGCATCCGTCATCCTATCAAACTCGGCCGCGGTCATGATTTCGCCTTTCTTTCCACCCACAACCGCATCAGGCCCGACAATCTCGATTTCACGCGCAATGGCCGCAGCGGTTGCAGCATGGTCGCCTGTGAGCATATGCACGGTGATTCCAGCAGCCCGACACGCTCGAACGGCATCACGCGATTCAGGGCGAGGTGGGTCGTAAATCCCAGCAAGGCCGAGGAACGTCATGTTTTGCTCAGTGTCTTCGCGCGAGGGTGCGCCTGACGCAGGGGGCGAGGCGCGGCGAGCAGAGAGGGCGAGGACACGGAGACCTTGGGCGGCGAGGGACTCGGTTTGGGCAAGCGTAGCAGCGCGGAGGGCTTCAGTGAGCGGTACGGCGTCTTCTATCGCGCTAATGGGAGAGGCGAGGCAAGTTGTGCTTGCTGCAAGGACGTTTTCGATCTGGATAACAACGGTTAGTAGGCGCATACAATCATCAATCAATAGCTACTCACTGCGCCCTTCAGCAAAATCAGGTTCTCAGGCCGCTCGCGATCAGCATATACCGTGCTCATGCGCTTCAGCTCCGAATCAAACGGGAACTCGGTCAAAAGTTTATAACGCCGGCCATCCTTCTTCTCCCTTTCTTCTTCTCCCTCCTCGTCCTCACTCTGCACCCGCGCAAGCTTCGGTCGACCAAGTTGGAGCTTGTGGGCTAAAACCTGAAGCGCAACCTCGGTGGGGTCGCCTGTTGACTTCCAAACACCCTCCTTGTTCTGCGAAATAGTCGCAACGTTGCACAAACTTGCAGACTCAACGAGTGCTCGAAGGCCGTCGTCCAACGATCCAGGACGAACAATCTTTTCCTCGTCACCGACCTTCTCAAATACCCGGCCCTCGGGACGAAGCGCCTCAGCACCAGCTTCGACATCAAACGTCCTCGAGCCATTGCCGACGTTCGAGTCGCCCGCAATCTTTTCGTCCCGACCAACGCGACCTGACGCAATCCACAACTTGCGGACAACCATCTTGCCTTGGGTAAGCGTTCCGGTCTTGTCGGAGCATACGTCTGTTACACCGCCAAGGGCTTCGAGCGCGTTGAGCTTCCGGACGATGACGTGCTGCTTGGCCATGCGAGATGTACCGGCCGACATGGTGATCGTAAGTACTGCGATGAGGGATTCGGGAATGACCGCGATGCCGAGACTACATAAGAGAGTTAGCGGGAGGATAAGTAAGAACGAGGAAGGGACTTGCGCGATGGCGTAGATGGCAACTTCGTTCGTAACATTAAACCGGGCAACGCTGAAGACAATGAGGGCCAGTACGATTGCACACTGAAAAGTGTATGCATAGTAAGTGTTTTGTCAACAAACAAGCCCAAGATAACTTACGAGGAACAGAATGTATGCGAGCTTCGAAAGCTTAATCTGAAGGGGCGTTCCCGATCGAAGACCACTATGAAACCCAAAGTCAACAAAGAACCTCCGGTCGAAAAGAAAACAATACTCACAGCCAAACCATAATCCTATCCTTAACCCTCGCTCCCAACCCAATCTTCTGCCCATCTTCATCGACCGTACGCGAGCTTCCTCCTTTCTTCTTCCTCATAGCAAGTGCGATAGCTCCAACCTGGGTACCCATTCCAGTAGCGACTACAATACCCGTCGCACGGCCTTTGACGACATTGGCGCTCGAAAACAACATGTTGATGCGATCACCGACGCCAATATCGCCGTCAGACTGAACCTGATCAGGGTCGGGGCCATCTGAGCCCTCGGGTGGAGGCTTGCGGTCTGGTTCGCCCAGTCGGTGGACGACTTTGACCACAGGTAGAGCCTCGCCTGTCAATAATGCCTCGTCGCATTCGACGTTCACAGCCGTGATAACTCGCATATCTGCCGGAACGACGTCACCGAGCTTAACCATGATAATATCACCGGGTACGACGTGGCGCGAGGGGATCGTCTTGGCTTCACCTCCCCGTACGACAAGGGCGGTGGGCGAAGACAGAGAGCGCAGAGAGTCCATGGTCTTTTCGGCCTTGTACTCCTGGATAAATCCGACGGTGACGTTGAGAAGGATGACGGCTGTAATGACGGCGCCTTCGATCCAATCTTGAACACCCCATGAGAGGGCGCAGGCGGCGACGAGGACAAGTGTTAGGGCATTGGCTGAAGGTGAAATGGTTAGCTATCATGACGAAGACAACAAAGATAGGGGCAATGGTGCTTACCCATTTGGCGGATGAGGACTTTGAGCGCAGAGACGCCTCCCTCATCTTCGAGCGCGTTCTCGCCGTATCTAAATCAAGCAGTGAGCTGAAATTGAACATTTCGTTTCAGACAGTTGAACGTACTCATCAAGCCGGCGCTCAGCCTCTTCATCAGTTAGTCCATCGTGCTCACTGGATCGTAGCTTGCGTATGATAGCAGCGGCATCGAGCAAGTGTGCACGTTCCGAGAGCGGGATCTGGGTCGATTGCGGTTGTGGTTGCTTGCATTTGGCGTATCGGTCGTCAATGGTATACGACTTGCCGAATCGTTTGCGCGTAAAGAGGCCCATCCTAGGGGTCGTGAATCGTAGTGAGTTAAAATCAAGTCGTAATGCGTAAACTAGATCGAGCCGTGTAGGACAGAGGGAGTAAACAATCCGCGCCCGGGGACGATGCGCGGTTTTCGCCAGTGGCCTCTCCTTTTATAGCCACCCCCCATCGCGCTATCTCGCATATGTCGGAGCGACGCAAAGGCTCGGCATATACAATCGCTCTTGGCTGACTCCGCGATTGGTCAAGGATATTGTGCCTCTGCCGTACACACTGCTGGGCCGCTTGGCGCTGCCGGACTTTGTCCCGGGCGTATACGTTATGATATGGGTTACGTTGATCCAAGGCGGCGCAGCTCCATCTTGCGTCTGAAATACATCATTTGGCGTCAAATGAAGTCAGGACTTGAAATTAAGCGACGAAAACGTTTGAGAGCCTCTGTAAAACTGTGTCTCGGCGCTTTTCTCGTGCTGCGGAATGTTCTGTGGGAAACGTGCCCAATAAAAGGCCAAGAATTGAGTTCATATGTGATGTTGCCGCGCTGAGAACTATCGCACGACCCGTATAACAGCGAGGAAGGTCAGGGAGAACAAGTTTAACAGAGTTTAGGTTGGATGACAGTGAGAGCCGTCAGCGGGGTGAGTCGGCAGAATGCCGCCGGCGAGTGCCCTGTGGCTGTACGATTATGGACCTGTGATGTCAGTGGTCTTGGCGCGCCGCAAAGTGCCAAGGCGGCAAAAGTCTAAACACCGACCCGCCTCGGCATGTGAAGACAAGGATCGATCCCGAGACTTGTAGAACATTCCAGACCAACCGTAAATCAGATGGTTACAAAAAAGCTGAAATATTGCCGTGCGATACTGCGCATACACCAAGCGGCCAGATGAATCAAAGTCTACATTACTTTAATCAGACACGAAGGCAGCCCGAGCAAGTGGGATGGGAGACAGCCTGGCACCGCTTGCTCTAGACAAAATGGGAAACTACATTATTTATGATACCAAGCGCGTAATCCTTGATGCTATATGAAGGCACATCGTAGATGTCCGTAGCCTTGCACATCTGGTAACCCTCTTTAGATTCATTAACCTTAGCCTATGAGCGAGATGTTCCGCATATAAATCAACTCTGAAGATCTTATGTTGGAAATTGACTAACCAGGCCGCAGAATGCAAACTCAGAGACCAGTCCGTCTTTCGTATGTTTCTCATTTGGAGCGCCGGATATCAACACCCTAAACAGCCCTGATTTGGTCATGTCGCCGTCGGGGACGAGAATGGGGAAAGCTCCAACTCTGTCCTCTTTGTTACAGAGCCAATGAAGGTCCTTCGTGGCAAGGTTTTAGGCATTGTTGACGCGGGTAGCATGAAACATATCTACCTTCTCCGGCCAACTTTGAATCTGCGACGTACTGACACTTTGAGGGAACTTCTCCCCACCAGATAATACCCAAGTCTCATGCTCCCCACGACCCCAAAGCAAGGTTTGGTGCATCATAATCTGGTTGATGTGGTCCGTTGGAAAGAGCCCATGATCTATTGCGCTGGGGTTAGTAAAGCCGGCAGCAATAATTAGAAAGCGTTTTATTTTACCTGCGAGGTTGCTCTCACTAGGACATGCCCATTTTGTGGTTGGTCGACTGGTCCACTTTAGAATTCCCTTGGCTGCGGGAGGATTCTGAGTGACAAGGTGAGCTACAAGCGTCTATGGTGCGCAAAGGGACTGGATCTACCGATTCGGCTCCTGCAAGATTGAGAACAGACATCCCTAGCGCCAGTCCAAAGGAGAGCAATTTCATTGTGAATAGTGGGGGTGAGGAGCGAGGTACGTTAAGTTCCGTAGCCTTTATTAAATATACATCGTTAATCCACACGTCCCTTGAAAGCGCAGCAAACGGATGGACGGCCTTCACAGGGAAGGTTCCTTTCCAGGTGCCTTTTTTATCCAAATATAGCTTTTATGAATAATATATGCCCGTGAACTCCACGATGGAAAGCGCGTCCGGGCATGTCGGGCTTCTATCAGGCACTGAGCTGCCATGGAAATCAAATGCGCGTGGATGTGGAGTGATCTCGGGGTTTACTCTACTTATATGCGAGCTGAATTCGCAAGTAGAGATACGATGATGCAAACAGCAGTTAGTGGGAGTAAAGTTCTTTTATAGGAATAAATACATGATGCCATTGGTCTCAAGTTTTTTGCTCGGATCTGAATAGCATGTATGCTAGGTGGGTGTGCGGGTGCTCGCTGAATTCGCAGACTCTTATCGCAAACTAATAATTGTTACGCAAAACGTACATTTACTCTTGAGGATGAACCACAAGTTTTACTCCGCTTACTCCCTTCCTGGAGAGATTAAGCGCCTCAACAACTCCTGACAGCCCGCCATCTACTACTTGAGCCCGGTTGGGTACAAACTTGCCCTCTTCGAGCCATTGTGCGATAGCCTGCCAAAATGGGACACTCAGTCCCCGGTCTAGGGAGGAGCCCGCAAAGACCGAATGAGATGTGGCTTTGCCCGCAATCTTATCCTTCAAACTCGCATGTAAGGGTGCAACACCTCCGAGATGTGCCCCAGGTGCAGCAGAAGGGGTGATTAGGAGATCGACAGCCAGCGATTGGGTTGGAAGGTCACCAATGACGTCAAACACACGATCGAATGGCAATTGTATGGTGGATTGAATAGTCTTGAGGTCCACGCTGCGATCAAAAACGTGGGCCGCACCAAGCGACTTGAGGAACTCGGTGTGCTGTGAAGAAGATGTAGTGGCAATGGTCGAGAAACCAGCGATGCGAGCTAGTTGAATGGCTTAAATATAAGAGTTAATAGAGGTCTCAATGAGCAGGATGAGCGCTGTACTAACCAAACTGTCCGACCGACGAACTTCCTCTGAAGATAAAAATCGACTTCCCAGTGGCTGTTGGGCCGCCGTTGGGGAACGTAATGCCAGACTTTTGAAATAGTCCGTAGAGCGCAGTGATGGAGCCGAGTGGGATGGTGGACGCCTGGTCGTCACTGATGTTCGCAGGAATTTTTGCCATTGCGTCAATGTCGGCTAGCACGTACTGCTGAAAGGTAGCCATGTCCGAAGGCGTGTATCTACCTTGGAAGACGCTGCAATTCGATATGTTAGAGTAAACGCCTGAAATAGGTGAGCATGGTGAACACTTACACTCTATCGCCTACTTTGAAGTTCTTCACATCCGGGCCAACGGTTTCAATGACACCCGCCCCATCCAGTCCTAAGACCGCCGGAAAATCGTTGATAAATATACCAAGATCGACTATCTATATAAGTGATTTCAGGAAAGTCTTATGCACGGCTATATCACACAGGCGCACCATCCAGTCGACGGGGTTAACTTAGAGGTGAAAAGTTAGATATTACCGAGTAAGAATGTTGTAATGCAGAAAGCTCACTGGCTGCAGCTGTAACTTTGACTAGCACTTCCTTGCCTTGGGGAACAGGAACGGAGTGAGTACCGACTTCGACCTTGCCCTGCTTCGAAAGCAACTGAGCTGCGTTCTGCTGCTGGGCCATTGTGATAGAGTGCAGTCAGATGGGGCAAACGCTTGTTATACGTTGACGGGAGGTGCATATTGCCAAGGAGCTTTTATACTCGCTGGGAACTTTCCGAGTTCAATAATAGTACTTTCAGCTACTTGTCCTGGGGGTACTGTAGGGACTGTCCCGGGCAGACCTCACTCCGTACTATTGTGGTATGAATCAGCTGGCTCGGGCGATCAACGGAGAACACTTTACTAGTTTCTAAAGGGACCATAACTCGGCTTGGGTATGATAAATTGCCCGAGGACGCGTGTCGCGGCCGCAGTCACGGCAGAGGTGATAAATATGGTGGTAAACATGAGTCCTAACGTAAGTACCCAGCGGGCGGTGGTGGGGGACGAGACGTCATGTGACCGAGCCAAACTACCAAAAAGCCGCCTGCCGGTTGGGCGGCAGACTGAGAATGTTCAGCACGCAGTGGCGTTAATTATAATAATCAGGTGCCTTGTATAGATAGACACGTTCAACTATTCTCTCCGGTTGAACTCGGACATCACCATAGATTTGCCTTGTAGATACAGAACAGTTCCCCCAGTCACGAGCGTTGCCGGGTCGGCTCGCTCAACAAGCATATAGAGCCAGCCGTCTCCGATAATCAAGACTTAAACGTTAATCACCCACCTTGTGATGTAATGCTCTCTGAGTCTCTCCATCTTCGCATCTCGCAAGTCATAAGGTCAACTGTGGCCTTTGCCCAGTGCGGCGTTCCTCCTACTTCACATCACTTACATTTCTATAGAGATCCCGGACACGGCTAGTGGACCGCTGCGAGAGGGCATTTTGCTCCCCAAAACGAAAGTGTGCATCGTTTTGCACATTTCAACGTCCTGCAGCTCCGAGTAATTTTGATCACGGCCCGGACTGGTGCTGGCTAGTTATTCCCGTGATCAGCGAAAAATCCAATCGGAGCTCGGCCCGGACCTCCGACTGACCTATTTCGTTCGATTGAAATTAAAACGACACCAACCACCATATTTAAGACAAGCGAAGGGCCGTAGTGGACTCACTGACTGTTTCTTCAATAACCTCCTCCTTGACCATTCTCACACCAACCATGTCGACTACCAAAGTTATGATTTGCGGTACGTCATCGATAAGGCCCGTAAGTTTACTGCCCTAACCTGGCGCATGTAGGCGACCTTGTCTGGGCCAACGAAGATGCAAAACAGATGATTGGCCCTCTCGCCGAGATCATTGTAAGTCTCAAACTATCCTATATTTAATGATAGTCAATATACTAT
Source organism: Ceratobasidium sp. 395 (assembly GCA_019616345.1). Lineage (NCBI taxonomy): Eukaryota > Fungi > Basidiomycota > Agaricomycetes > Cantharellales > Ceratobasidiaceae > Ceratobasidium > Ceratobasidium sp. 395. The sequence goes on from WSTH01000281.1 coordinate 19,706, forward strand.
CTTCTCACCTACAATCTTAGCCTATGAAATCCCAGTCGCGCGACCAGTTCTTCTCCGAGCTGTCAACGACCTACGCAGGGATTTCTGGTATCTACCGACACAACTCCTCCGCAGACCGCATCGGAATCTTCGACAAAGAGCTTATTGGTAAACTCCCGCCTTCTGTCAAATGGATTGCCCACAACGGAGCAGGGTACGACCAGATCGACGTAGCGGCATGCAAAGCTCGCGGAATTGGCGTAAGCAACACCCCTGGTGCGGTTGATGACGGCACTGCGACTACCGCGTTGTATCTCCTTGTCTCGGCCTGTCGCCAGTTTTCAATCGCGGAGCGAAATGTACGATCTGGCAAGTGGAAGAGTGGACTGAAGCCAGCGCATGACCCAAGTGCGTTGACTTTGGGGATTCTTGGGATGGGTGGAATCGGTGGCCATTTCGCAAAGCTTGCGAGAGCGTTCCCGATGAAACGGATTCTATATCACTCAAGGAAGCCAATTAAGGATGCACCGGAGTGGGCAGAGTATTATGCCGATAAGGAGAAGATGTTTGCCGAGACTGATGTGCTCAGGTGAGTAGTTATGTTGCCAGGCGCGGAGTCATGTACTCAAGTAGCCACTTCACAGCATTCACGTACCACTGAACGACAACACTGTACACTTGGTTGACGAAAAATCTATTCGTGCGCTCAAGAAGGGCTCAATTATTATCAATACTGCACGAGGGAAGGTTATAGATGAGGAGGCTCTGATCCGAGCGCTCGAGGATGGTCACGTACGTTGTGTATATTTGCTTGATTTGACCGGTATTTAATCTAATTTCATATTTCTCTGACGATGCAGCTCTACGCGGCCGGTCTCGACGTTTACCCCAACGAGCCAGAGGTGAACCCAAAACTCTTCACGTTCCCCAATGTTACGCTTCTTCCGCACATGGGTACCGAGACACAAGAGTCCCAGCATGGTATGGAGGTGCGGGCGCTTAGCAACCTTAAGTCGTTTTTGGAAGGTAAAGAAGTGAAGGATACGGTATGGGAGCTTAAGTAGTGGGGGTGTTGAGATAAATTTGGCGACGTTGCTGTGAAATAAACTCCATAAATGAGTTAGTAAAATCTAGAACTTTAGTTGCACTGGTGATAAGCTTCGGGTTGTCCCCCACGCCGATCTTGCCACGAAATATGCCACGATTAGAATCGCCAAGGGAAGATCGAACATAGCATCGAGCAGCGACACCTGCCATAGAAGGTTCGATTAGCCGCCGGGCGATGGTCCGGCGCTTACCAGGATCCGGGGGCTGGGCGCAGCACCTCAGCAACCCCGCTATATAACCCCGGGTATCGGCCAACCCTTTCCTCCCAACCACGACCTCGTCGTACCAGTTCTACTTACACTTAACGTTTAACAACTCTATTTTCGTGAGTCTTTTCAGTGCACTAGAAATACGCGTCGTTGTTTACATTAATATTTCGGCTGTGGCTAGCCACTACAATGCAGATCTTCGTGAAGACTCTCACCGGAAAGACCATCACCCTCGAGGTCGAGTCCTCCGATACTATTGATAATGTCAAGGCGAAGATCCAGGACAAGGAGGGTATCCCTCCCGACCAACAGCGCCTTATCTTCGCTGGCAAGCAGCTTGAGGATGGTCGCACGCTCTCGGATTATAATATCCAGAAGGAGTCTACCCTGCATCTCGGTACAAATCCACGTTTTCGTCGTTAGTTTTCTCATGCTCATACTTGACGGTAGTCCTCCGTCTTCGTGGAGGCATGCAGATCTTCGTCAAGACTTTGACTGGCAAGACCATCACACTTGAGGTCGAGTCTTCTGACACCATTGACAATGTCAAGGCGAAGATTCAGGACAAGGAAGGCATTCCTCCTGACCAGCAGCGCCTCATTTTCGCGGGCAAGCAGCTCGAAGACGGCCGTACTCTTTCCGACTACAATATCCAGAAGGAGTCCACTCTTCACCTTGGTATGTCGTATTTGTCGCCGTTTCGTCGCCACGATACTCATAGTTGTTTTAGTCTTGCGTCTCCGTGGTGGCATGCAAATCTTCGTCAAGACCTTGACGGGGAAGACCATCACTCTGGAGGTCGAGTCGTCCGATACGATCGACAACGTAAAGGCGAAGATCCAGGATAAGGAGGGCATCCCACCTGATCAACAACGCCTTATCTTCGCCGGAAAGCAGCTCGAGGACGGCCGGACATTGTCGGACTACAACATCCAAAAGGAGTCGACGCTGCACCTCGTCCTTCGTCTGCGTGGTGGTATGCAGATTTTCGTGAAAACCCTTACTGGCAAGACGATCACGCTGGAGGTCGAGTCGTCCGACACGATCGACAACGTGAAGGCGAAGATCCAGGATAAGGAGGGTATCCCACCCGACCAGCAGCGATTGATCTTCGCCGGCAAGCAGCTCGAGGATGGGCGTACTCTTTCTGATTACAACATCCAAAAGGAGTCGACCTTGCACTTGGTGCTCCGTCTCCGTGGTGGATGCTAGACTTGTTGCGTTGCCTTTGCTTGAGCCTATCGTCTCATGATGTCTTGTACGCTCTATTGCACGATCCTTTTAAACGACAATTAAAATTATATACTGTGCTAATTTTCGTGTGAACTGTAAGAGTGGCAAAGCATGAGGCCAAACGCCTGTATTAAAGTGGATCGGAGAACACGTTGGTCTGTTGAAATGCGTGCTTAGGGAAACCTATAAGCCAATCAGTGGGACTTGACGCAGGACTTCGGTAGCTTGCTGGTCTTCAGCGAAGAAAGCTACGGAGGACTCAATATCACAACTTGACGAAGTGTGTTGCTGATTAACAACCCAAAACGGCCGCACCGGGCGAAGCGCTGGGCGCTTGTGCTTTAGTCATCCGCTTGTCACTCTTCGTGTTAAATTTAGCAATCATGTTGCTCATCCACCCAACATTGATTGAATATCCCGGTTTTTTCGGCGACATTGCCGATACACGCGTCCCCAGCGCTCTCATAGGCTCATTACTACAATACCTTGCGTTTTGACAAACATGCCTGTATTACTGGACAGTCTGCCAAACACTATGGCCAATACAGCACAGGAGAAGGAAGCGGCGGTGCAGCCGACTGCGCAGCGGCCAAGGCTGGCGACGCTACTGTAACATTCGCACATACATATGCGAACTCAAGCTTTATCCTAGCGTTCCAGTCTAAGGATTGAGGGACGTCTGGCGGAGATCTCGGTCATAAAAGAAATCAGACCTCCACTCTGGACCTCCACTAACGAAGTCACACACGTGCCTGGTTCGTTGATTCCTTCTCTAATCTGGTCTGTGTGACTGTTCTCCGTTGACGCAGCGGGGTCGTGCACAGTAAGCCGTAGCTGTATGCTAACGGAAGTGTCGCCGGATTCTTGATGGCAATGCAGTTGCGCACATGAGGACTCGGGCGATTGCGTGTTTAGAATGGCCCCAGGCCGACCAGCCTACCTAGTATAAATACACCCATCTGACGAGCCCAATCGTCACTTCCACTTATTACACCCAAGCATTTATACTCCTACTCTTACTACACAATGGCCCAGCAACAGAAGGCTTTCTTCCTCCTCGCCAAGCAGGGCAAGACCGAAGTTAGTACTCGTCCTATCCCTACTCCCAAGGGAAACCAAGCCTTGGTAAAGATTACAGCCGCAGCAAGTAAGTTTCTGTCTCAAAGCCAGTCCGACTAGTAGAAATCTAACCCATCGTTTGTGAAGTCAACCCGGTCGATCCCAAGATCTGCGACCTCGGTATTCCATTTGTCACTCAATTCCCAGCAGTTCTGGGGATCGATGCTGCTGGTGTCATCGAGTCTGTCGGCCCCGATGTGACGGCCTTCAAGAAAGGTGATAGGGTGTAAGCATCTCTTGCAGTATTACTTTCTATACGATTCCTAATGGTTCGATAACAGCCTCTTCGAAGGCGAATTTCAGCCCTCGGACCTGGCTACATTTCAACAATACGCGTTAGGAGACACCGACGCCATGGCAAAGATCCCAGACAACATCACCGATGATCAGGCGTCGACCATCCCCCTCGGATCGAGCACCGCATTATTCGGTTTGTTCCAAAAATCTAGGATTGCGTTCCCCGAGAACGGCCCTACGGCCACTGGAAAATCTATCTTTATCTTTGGAGGAAGCTCGTCCGTTGGAGAGTTTGGTCAGTTCTCTCATAAATCATAATACGATTTCACGCTGATCTTCCGCATATAACTTAGCAATCCAATTTGCTCGAATCGCCGGCTTCTCTACTATCGCTACGACCGCTTCTGAAAAACATACCGAGCGGCTCAAGTCGCTAGGAGCCACACACGTCTTTAGCCAAGAGACCGGGCTAGAGAACGTCCGGGCTGCGGTGCCTCCAGCGTTCAATTCCGTATTCAATATATTCCCTAGCCCGGCGACCCAAGCCCTCGGCATAGATCTTCTCGCGACTCCGTCTCTCGCACCCGGAGCACATTATGGAGGTGTACGGCCGTTGGATCCAGAGCTGAAAGCGAAGGTCGAGGGGAAAATCACGACTCATTCGGTATTCGGGAGCTCTCAGACGGATAAGTCTTTGAGTATTCCTTACTGGAAGGTGCTATCTTCGTGGCTCGAAGACGGAAGTTTCGTGCCGAACCGTGTCCAGGTGGTTAAAGGTGGTTTGAACGGGGTCGCTGGTGCTTTTGACCAATGCAGGAAGGGCGTGAGCGGGGTAAAGTTGGTTGTTCATCCCCAAGAGTAGATTTCTCTCCGCACCAATGCTCCTAACTAGTTGTATTATAACTTTGTGTGTATATAATGTCGGTCTGATTCAATCATACCTGACGCTGAACCATGACTGTGTCGCCGCCCACGTCATATAGACGCGCATATACAATAGATTTGTTGGAGATTCTGTGATATATAAAGCTACTTTTTTGGTCTACATGAAGGGTCAAACAAGCGTTTGTCTAAAAAAAAAAACTAGGTGATTTACATAGGTGGTGAATTATTTGTGAACGTTCTCCAAGCTAAACTTACTATACACTGTATTCCTCCTATTTTGAGGTCGTGAACGCCCGTACGTAGTACCAACCAGTCAGATGCGAGATACTAGAAGTGGCTGCATTTACACAAGTACGCGTATAATTACTTGAATCATGTCTATAGCTACACTCCTGCAATCTTCAAAGAGTTTTTGCCCGAGGCCTGCGGCCAGAGCATCTGAACATTTTTTTTGGATTTGTTTTCGCTGCCTACGCTAGTTAGCCTTCCTCATCAACTGATGTACCTATTTACGTCCAATGTTCTGCTGCCAAACATCAAAGAGCAAGGTATCTGATTACGCCAAGGGTATACTTAAGCTTGAAGTCGTGCGAAAGCGTGCTCTGAACTTGATAGGGTAGTGGATGTCGCCATACATCTCAGCATCAAGCAATCGGACGCCGTCGTAATATTGCAACATTGCTGCTACATCCATACGAGCACCCACACCACTTGTATAGTGATTCTCATAGCTCTTTTGACTCCAGAAAATGCGTTTGACGTTAGGAAGCGCTACTACTCATACGATGTGCGCATACATACATATATGTATACCTAAGGTCGATTGCTCGGCTTCGGCGTTGGTTACGCATGTTGCCCGAGACTTCTTGATGCAGGTTGTCCGGCTTCGTCGATACGGTGACATCAATTCATTGGCACTGGACCGAACTCAGCTGTACATTAGGGTGGTTCAAGATGACTCAGATTCCGGCTCCACTCGGGCTCAAATTCCCGAAAGTCCTATGAAAACCCGGAATTTGGCTTGGAGTAGCTATAATCAATTCTAAAAACGTGGGGCAAAGGCTGAGCCTGAAAATACCTGATGGGACCGCTGGTGAGGGTCGTGACTAAGCTGAGTGTAAGCGCCGAGACCAAAAGAGGCAATAGAAGCAAAAACGCGTGATTAAGGAATTACGCGTGAAGAAGGTGGCGGGTTTGAAATTGGCTGATCGGTAGGAACTAGGCGGTGTAGCGGCACCAAGGTTATATGTTCAAGGACCGGAGCTCATTTAGATAGCAAAATATATAGGTGAAATAGTGTCTATAGATCATATGTACATATACAAAACTATCAAAAGATGCGTTGTTCGTATATGCGCTTGAAATACAGATTATATGCGTGTTTGTGGTGTCCCGCATGCCTCTATCGATGTGACGAGAGGGCTACGCGCCAAGCGGAAAATTTGTGAGTGTGAGGAAAATAGCTGCGGCTTGAAAATTTGAGAGTGCTCTACCTTGTGCCGTCGACACATCTGTATTTCGCAGCTTGAACGACTCAAAAAAACTCAAAAATGTCCGATTACACCAATAGAGATCCTAAAAGTGCACGGCTTTGGAATATTTATCCAGGGTAAGCCGAAGGAGAGACTCAATACATGCACAGCTAATAACACGTCTATTATCAGTCCCCGGCACCTCTTTACCGTCGAGAGCCAGCTCGACACGTCGTCACAGGACGCTCGGGACGTTTCTCAGTCCCTCAGCCAACCCCACAGCCAGTCCCACAGTCCTTATAATTATTCGAGCGCTGGCATGGCTGGCCCTTTGCCATACGCTAGCGATTCTCGGTAAGTCGTCTGGTATTTAATTCCTTGTCATACGCTGATATGACTATTGTCTGCATCAAGTGACGCTCGCCATTATGGCGTCTCGTCGCGAGTCCCAAGTCCCAGCCCGGGTTGGAACACTGGGAGCGCACCTACCCAGCAATTTTACACACAGCAGCCCCCGAGCCCAAACTATCAGTCCCCGAGCCCAGGATATGCGCACCCTGTCAGCTCTGCTCGCACACGCGTTCGCCCTCATCCCCGCGATCCCAACGCTCCTTCCGCAACCGAAGACCCGGACTTCTTTGTGCGGCGAGGTATTCCTCAAGGCAATCATTATGACTGTCCTCGCACTCCAAGAGTTCTCGTGCCTGATTCGCAGCCGTCTTCCCAAGCTGCCGCACCCCCGCCTTCCCAAGCCCACAGCTCGTCCGTTGGGCCTGACTATTGGCAGCCAGGATATCCAGGTGGCTCGGTGCTCGACAGATTCAGCCCCGAGGACGTAATCCCCCCTACCCAATACAACTCCCCGCCACCCTTTGCCGCCCCGGCTTACGCCTCACAGCCCGCCACGCAAGACCAGCGCGTATACACGTATGTCAGCTCTCAGGCGAGCGCTGGCAACCCCACACGGCCAATCGACCTTACAACGTCGACACCCCCGGCGCTTCCAGCGCCTACCCAGCCACAAGCGGAGACAGGTGTTAATGCGAGAGGTGGAGGAGCAGGCCGTGGTAGGGGAAAGGGGAGGGGGCGTGGGCGTGGCGGAAAGACAACTGGTGCTTCCAGCACCAAGTCGAAGGGGAAGCAACGCGCTGTCGAGGCTCCCGATCGCGCAGACGGCGATGACAGCGTTGCTGAGCCAGCGCCCAAGCGTCGACGCACGAAGCCCACAGTCGATGAAGCGACTATAAAAGAGAAGGGCGCCATTGAAGTTCTTGGTGGGACGCGCAACAATCCGCTCTGGAACGAGCAGAACGCGCTCGACTTTGTGTCAGCGTTTTTTTGTCGGAACAAATGGGAATTCAACCGGGACAACCAAACCACCGCTTACCGCGACGTATGTACCTAATACTATCTATTTATCAATCGATTCTGACTTTTTTTTACAGATTTCCGAGAATGTTTTCCGAGGCGAAATAACGGTCGATCAGCTCAAAAACTTCCATAGAGCGCTGGTATATAAGTACAAGGTCTGTAACGAAGTCTTTGGTCAGACCGGAATGGGTAGTGCTGCCGACGATGTCATCGTATGTTGTTTGTTTTATTTACACGAGCTGAAGCTAACACACATATGCGCATATACAGGATAGCTACCTTCATCAACAGGGATACGACGTCTCTGCGAAGACCCTTCGTGAATTTAAAGACTCGAAGCTATATCCGATCATTAATGAAGTGTGAGTGTATGCGCCGGACGTATTGCAATCGACACTAACCTCAGCGTGTTTCTAGGCTCCACAATGATCCAGCGGTCGAGAAGACGTTTGGACTCGACTTGAACCGCCCTCTGTCGCCCTCTGAGGACGAGGAGATCACTGGCTACAATGGGGGTGATGAGGAAGAGAGAAACAGCAGCGAGGATGACGTACCAAAAGCCGCACCAGCTGCAGGTCGTAACAACAACGCCCGCGATCCGAGCGTACTCGATCTTGATCCAACCAGCGACGATACGAGCCAGCCAGTTCGTCAATACGGAAGACGGCTACAGTCAAAACGGGGCGCATCGGCAGAGGACTTGAAAGACAAAGAAGATACCTTCAAGGATGCGGTCAAAACGCTGAATTCGATGCAGCGGTCGATGGCTTCGACGCAAAACGAGCAAGTTAACTTATTCAAGGACCAGGCGGCTTACCATCGTCAGCAGATTGACGCGTCGAAGGAGCAGGAAAAGCGGGACTCTTTACGAGTCTACCTCGAGCTCAAACGGAGCCAAGAGGCTCGAGACACGGCGTTTTACGATCGCGTCAACGCGGAGATGAAGAGTCAAATGGAACAAGCGGAAAAACTAGCTATATGGGAGCGGGAGGGGCTCATGAACGAGCATACATCAGCGTTAGCCAAACAAATTGCCACTGCTCACGCGGCGATGCCGTTCTCAACTCTGGCGCTCTTGAGTGCGGGTGGGTTGTGCCGACCCAAACCGTTGAGGCTACCATCGATGCTCCAGCCCATTTTCAACGAGATTGAAGGTCCAGCTGCCAGCGTCGAGCCAACCCCTGCCCCCTCGACTCCGCCTCCTCAAACCCCAGGTGACCGCGAGCCCACGCCGGTCCCAAGTCCCTCGGCGCTTAGCAATCCAGCTCCAGCGCTTAATATTTCCAACCATGCCCGGGCTGCTCCCGAGAGTGCGAGCGAGGCTGGACCCGGCCCTCAAACGTATGCGAATATGCTCGCGCGGCTTGGTCTCGAAGATTTGGATTAGCGATTCAAAATCTTACTTGTGTCCCGAAAAAAATTGTATTTAGAATCAATTTGAATGTTTGACTCAAAGCAATTACATTCGTCATAGATAGAAAGTGTTAACGCCTATGATTACGGTTTTCCAGCCAGTGTTCAAATAGAAGTCGTCTCCTTTCTTCTCCGATTTGTAGATACTCTTGCGCCGTTACATTTTCAGGCACCGGAGCCTCGAATACTCGGTGATCCGCTTGGAGACGCGCCTCCGCTTGTTGCTGCATAACGAGGGCTGCCTCCGCCGGCCCAAGATCTTCCGCTAAGTCCCCAAACTCATGCATGATGTTGTAAAGAACAATTAGCGATTCAATAACTCGATGGATCGTATACATGTGCCGCCCACGTATACCTTGTAAGTACGCGAAGCGCTTCTTGAGTAAGCCAAAGGTGTGTTCGACCACCATGCGCCTTGACGAATGAGCTTTATTCCATTGAGTTTTCTGCTGTCGCTCCCGCGCGCTGAGGTTCCGTAGCTCGTGTACATCAAACGGTGTGATCACGTATTGTGTCAGTGAGTATCCTGTAAAATAAACATTTAATCCAAGGTGTATGCGTGTGAATACAAAGATCTTACCATTGTCGCCCATCAACCACTCGCGAGGGCCAAGATAGCTATCTCGATTGAGCCATAAGCGACTTCGCTTCCATATTGAAACGTCGGCCACACTGCCAGGCCAACCAATATCATAGAAAATAAAGCGGCCGTCTATATCAACGACGGCCAACATATTAATCTGCAAACAAGGTGAGTACAGACCAACATACACGCATATATGCATACTACTTACCGCATAGAACTTCTTACGACAATAATAAGACATCGCCCGGTATTTCGGCTTATCCAAAAGCCGAAAGTAAGT
>WSTH01000282.1:0-29588 GCA_019616345.1 Ceratobasidium sp. 395
AGAGTTGACGAGGTAGAACAAGCTGAGGGTACTCGGCTTGTTCTTCATTGTATATATACTACGAGGTACATGGTCTGTGCGTACGTGAGTCATACATCGTAGAGCGAGGCAGTACATCGTAGAAGTGGGTCAGAACAGTGGAGAAAAGTCATAGCCACAAGTAGGTGACCGAAAGAGGGAGTACTGCACGGGCTGTGCTGCTTGGGTAAGGGCTGCTTACAAAGGGGCTTATGAGAGTCAAGCCACGAGACAAAGTGAGAAGGCGCGTCCGTGCTAGGGCACACAGGCGAGAAGAAGAAAGGCGTGCAGCGCGAAAGGTCGTGGAGCGTGAGAGCGGGTCACGACAGATAGCCAAGACATACAAACAGACAGACCATCACAGAAACTGGCAGCCAAGCAACTAGGACCTTTCCCAGTATCAGAAAAAATAGGAACGCACGCCTTCAAACTTAAATTACTTCATGCTATGAAGGTACACCCAGTGTTCCATGTTTCAAAAGTACTTTTGAAGGAAGACGACCCTTATCAACGAGACCCAATTCCTCTTCCTCCAGTCATTACTCCTGAAGGAGAAGAAGAGTTCGAAGTAGAACAAGTTCTTAACTCCAAAAAGATGAGGGGCATTGTTAAATACCTTATCAAGTGGAAAGGTTACGGTCCGGCAGACAACACATGGGAACCGTATGAACATTCAAACAACGCCAGGGATGCATTGTTAAAGTTTCATCAAAAGAACAAACGAGCTCAGAGAGACCCTCGGGTCTAGACAGGGGGTAGTGTCATGACTTGACACTCTTTCAACTATTATATTTCATTTTACTATACTTTCTTTGGACACATACATTTTATAGAACATTTGTGAGGATGTGTCATCTCTTTGTCATCAGGGTTCATTAGTCAGAGGTCACGTGATCTTAGAATGTTCCAGAAGTCTTTGTCATCTCGTATTTCACATCTCATATCAAATACTTGTATGACTCGGTTTGCTTCTTGGTTTGTTTGCATAGATACAAGGCTGTGTTCCCAGTTGTATATAACAAGGGGCAAGTTCGAGGTTACAGACCAAGAACTTGACCTCCTCGTCAATCAATAGTTCTTTCTTATATCCTCTTGGCCACTGGGCTATCAGTCGCCCATACCTTCACTTACATCATCAAGAGAGCTGTGACACACCTGTCATGCTTTCTGGTTGGGTAAAGCAAATTCAGCCCAGCAGAACTACTCAGTGACGGACAGGGAAGCCCTCACAATAATCAGCTCACTGGGCAAGTTCCAGTCAATGCACCACAGTACTTGCTTCAAGATACTCACTGTCATGACTTGACACTCTCCCAATATCATATTCTGATTTTACAACATTTTTTCTGAGATACTTTCCTTATATGGAACATTAGTCATAAGCTTAGTTAGCATCTTGGTAATCTTTGTCATCAGGGTTCATCAGTCAGAAGTCACGTGATCATAGAATCTTCTAGAACAATTAGTCATCCTGTATTTCAACTCTCATATCAAATACCTGTATGACTCGGTTTGCTTCTTAGTTTGTTCACGTAGATACAAGGCTGTGTTCCCAGTTGTATATAACCAAGGTCAAGTCCGAGGTAACAGACCAAGAACTTGACCTCCTCGTCAATACAGTTCTTTCTTATATCCTTTTGGTCACTGGGCTATCTGTCACAACCCGTGAGGAAGTGAACTTGAGGACGGAGTTTTGAGTGCTAGACAACTCCAAATGTCTTAGAGGTTGTTCAGCACAGTGAAGAATGGGGGAAACGACGAGGTGAATTGTTCTTGGGGTTAACCAGAACGATTCACTGTGTTTATATATTGCAATCATTACAAATCAGTCAACTACGCGAGTACTAAGCGAGCACAAGCGAGCGGGAAGCGAGAGCACACGGAAACACATCTAAGCGACGCTTGCACAAGTGCACAAGGCGACGGCAAGCAAGCGAGCAGAGAAATCAAACAAATAAGCGAGAACAAGCGGGAGCATATGACCAAGACACATCATTACACATGGAACAGAGAGCTGACGGAGGAGGGGCAAGAGAAATGAGATGTCATGATTTGAGGATCATGACACTATCAGTCGCCCATACCTTTGCTTCATCATCACTCATTGTTGAGAGAGCTCTGACAGCAGCGGCTGTTGGATCCAATGTTGGACTTGCCTTGGAGGGTGCAAGAAGAAACCCCACACGCAATCAGGTAGCTCCTAAGCAGCTTGACCCCAAAATACCAGGTAGGTCAGCTAAGGAGAAGCAACCTAAACCCAAGCACAAGCATGTTGCAAATCAGAAGACAGACGCATCAAGCGGGATCAAAGAACCAGGCGCCATGTTCAACAATGGCAATTTCAGAAGAGTTGGGTAAAGATGCCCCGCCACATTGGAGGGTGAGAATGCCCAAACAAACATCAAACCCAGCAACAATAATGTTTCGGACCTGTTGAATGTAACAAAACTTGTGTCTGAGGTCATCGTCATTGAAGCGATAAGGAAAGGATATGTTAATGACTCACAATTTTGGTTAATTGTGAATGATATCAATCAATATTGAGGATATTTGATGAACAATGACTTGCTGTATCATAACAAACCCAGTTAATCTTACAAGTGTATACCAGATGTCAAAGTTGACAAGTATGATATCTGTACATTGTTAATATCACATGCGCACTCTATGTTGACGCACCTAGGTAGCTGCAAGACTTATGTGTACATGCGGGAGAGTATGTGGTGGTGCAACATGGCCAAAGATGTTGATTCTTTCAGTGAAAGTTGCATGCTATGTGTGGCATCAAAGACATCGGCTCAGCAAGCTTACAGACTGCTGAAACCACTTCCTGTACTTGTTGATCCCTGGTCTCAAATTGGTGTCAACTTCATGGGACCTTTTACCACTGTTAAAAATACTTACGGGCAAGTTTGACATGCTCTGCGTTGTTAAAGATCATCTTACCTCAATGGTTTACCTATTTCCCACAAGCCAAAAGTATACATGGCGAGACATTGCAGGAGTGATGTATACAAATATCTATTGTCTTCATTGTATACCGGATGTTGTTGTTAGTGACTGTGATAAGCTGTTCACATTGCAGTACTACAAGGAGTTGAATAGTCTGAAGAACACCAAGCTGAAGGTCTCATTGGCGTATCATCCTCAGACCAAAAGCCTGACGGAACCAGCCAATGATACAATTATGAGCTTAGTGCAAACTTGCAATAATCCTACCCAACGCAATTGGGTGATTAAGTTGCCTAGTATAGAGTTTGCTATCTACTCTGTGCAATCCAAGACAACAGATTTCAGCCCGTTTGCTCTCAACTACAGACAAATCCCTTGTCCATTGTTAGTTTGTTCACAAACTGTCAGAGTTCTCGAAGATGTGGAAGATAAAACTTAATAGAGGGTATGGGACAAGATGCCCAGTGATCAGAGGATGTGAGGAGAACTTGTATTAACAAAGAGGTCAAGTTCTTGGTCTGTAACCTTGAACTTGCCCTTGGTTATACAGAAAAGCACAGCCTTGTATCTACATGTACAAAGAACGAGTCACGACCAAATTTGATCACAGATGTGAAATAAGAAGGATTAGGCAGACTTCTGGGGCATTCCATAGCACGCAATAGAGATAAGAGATATTACACTATCTAAGTGATGAGTAAGAAGCTTGGCCATGAAATAATTGACCCATAAAAGGAAGGTGTTTCTGAAAAAAATACTAAATCGAGATTATATTTTTGGAAGTGTGTCAAGTTATGACACAAACCGATCTATTTGGCGTACATGACATGGCTCAAATAATTAAGTATGCTCAAAGTGCTGCTCATGACGCTATGATTGCATTGCAACCAAGTCAAACCTACCAGGCAAACAAGCGCTGGCACTTAGTGCCATTTCAAATCAGGGACAAAGTCTATGAGTCAACAAAGAATCTGAGTATTCCTGCAGCAAAGTCCTGTAAACTCACTTACATGTTTATCAGACCATTCAAGATTGATGGAATTGTCAAAGCTGGTGCAACGTATTGTGTTTGTTTACCTGAGGAAATGCGGAAGCAGGTCATTGGGCCAAAATTTCACGTGTCTCTACTGAAACCTCAAGTGCCAAGCCAGGATCTACACTTTCTGGGGAAAGATTACAAACAATATGTCAGTTTTGAAGGTGAGGACAATGATTAGGCAGTAGATCAAATAGCGACTCACCAAGGGAAGGGTAATAATGCCCTATTTGAAATCATCTGGCGGAACAGTGATAGGACTTGGGAGCTGCTAAGGGTGGTTAAGCATTTGGAAGCCCTTAAACAGTGCTACAAAGCCCTAGGAGTTCAGAAAGCTAGGGACTGACCTTGGAAGGACATGGGCAAAGGTGACACAGACCTGGAAAGTGATTACAAGAGCGAGACCCTCAGCATTAGAGATCTGAAAGTACATAAAGAGCCTGGGAGTGACTCCCCCTCCTTGAACACGCAACCCCCTTTGCTTGTTACTTGTGTGTTTCACTGCTCGTTGCCGTTGTTTATCCCTTCAACCCTTCCTCACCAACTGCTAATCACTGTATCTCTATTTTATTCTACTCTACCATGTCTACTGACCATGACAATATCCGCCCTGACAAGTACAACTCTGATGACTGCTCCTACCTGTTCCACAATGGACATGGTGGGGGTTACCCAAGGGTTGGTCGTGATGGTCGACTCACCCGTCCACCCTGCAACTGTGTTGGTTGTGGTGGAGGCCAGGCCTGGGCCATTGCAACAACTCACCTTCAGCTGAGCCCAAGCGTGCTGAAACCAATAACATGCGTGCTGAACTTGCGCTTATCCAGGCACGTTGCAAGTTGGCATGTTCTCCCCTTGTCATTGAGGACACCCAATCTGACATACCTTGGCGTTGCACTGCTACTGGAGGCTTTGGTGCTGGCCATCCTAACGGCAGACAAGGTGTGTGTGTGCCTGTTAGTAAGGACAACTCGGACATACCAAGTACATATATGCTTACCTCATCCTGCAGCCTCATCTTCAGGGAAACAGGTGCAATCCGCAAGCCCAGACCCACCCAACGCCTCGTCCAACACCCAGGTCTCCACCCAGTTTGTCAAGAAATATTTTGGCCGTTGTGCCCAGTATCACAGTCAATTGTTGAACAACCTACTGGATTGCAGCACAAACACCCTGGCCATGGTCAACAATGTTGTGGCTGGGGTAGACAACATGCAGATCTGGGTCCACAGGACAAACAAGCATCTGGTGGGCGAGACAAACATGTTGATTTGAGCGCTCACCACAGTTGTGCTCACCCAGCTGGGCCCAAACGCGACAGACCAAACCACAGCTGAGGTGAGCCCACCTGTCGTGACCCGCTCCCACACCTCACAACTTAGGCGCTGCACGCCTACCTTCTACCCCTGGCCTTTGCCTCAGACTCCAGCACTAACACGCCTTCTTGTCCTGCCTCGTGGTTTGACACTCGTAAGCCTCTTTGTAAGCCTCCCTTACACTAGCAGCACAGCCCGTGCAGCCCTTACCTATCTGTCACCTACAAGTACCCTCAGCTTGTTCTACCTCATCAACTCTCCCTTCTACAGAGTATCTATACTAGCAGGCTTCAGTGCAGCTAGTGTTACAAGTAAGGTAGCATTAGATTAGCCTAGCAACTTAGCACTTCAGGCAGTTGATCCTCACTCCCTTTGGATCAGACTTAAGACCACTCCAACTTGTGGCTCACACTAGCCACTAGACCCAAGACACAAGACATCACCAGTGCCTATTCAGGCCAAGGAACTGCGGTCCACATTGAAGCCACAAGGTGTACCCACAAGCGGGTCGCAACAAGACACCCTCAGCACAAGCATGAGGCATGCCATGTCCCTCAACGGACATAAGAACAAGCTCACACCTTAGATAGTACAGGGTTGTGGCACCACCCAAGGCACCTGCAGAGGTTCCGAGCACCTCTCAAGACTCTGCAGAAGTACTGTGCACCCCCAGCACCCACTCGAGCATGCCTGCTCTGGAGCCGGTACACATCACTGCAGAGGAGTTACTCCCGGTCATTCAGCACATGCTGCTACTGACCTGGGGTTGACTTTTGCTAGCCCCAAACAGTGAGTTATCTCTGGGGACCCGGTTTGAGAAGCTTCGCAAACTCTTGAAGTCTTACTAGGACTTCTTGATATGCAAGTTTGCACACCCCTAGCCGGATTCAAATATTATCCTGGGTCCGAACAGCCGAGTGCTGAACATGGCTTACATTGTGGTGAGGGAGATGGAGCACTGGCTGGGGTGGTTCACGGGCCAATCCAACTCGGAGGATCAGCTGGGACAGAAGGTGGAGCTTAAGTTGATGGATCTTGACTTGCCATCAATTTCCAAGGCATCAGACTTGGAAGCACCCCCTCATTGCTCAGGGACATTGAGATGTCCAAGCAGCCCACTGGGATCCTCAGCTTCAAGCAAGCTATTGTTGCCACCAAGATCCCAATTGGTCCTGTAAGTAACAATTAGTTTTTCTTTTTGGTATCAGTTTGGCACATACATTGAAGGACTTGGATAAGGCGGCACGGAGGCCACCTGGAGGGCAAGTGTAACATTTTGGTACTGTACTTTTTCATTTCCCTGCTTAACTTACCCATTTGTTTGTGTATTCACCAGTACGCCTATATAAGGCCTGGCGTCTTTCCTTGCATATGCGTCCCTCTTGTCTTACCATTCAATTGATGGTGTTTGGATAGTTCTTATTGTGTCAACTTTGTTGATGCCGTGTGACCTCATTCATATCTATCTACATTTGATCTTGAGAGCCTTACAAATGTGCCCAATGGGGCATGAACGGCCAAAGAGAGGAGAATGAATAAATGCACAACATAAGTGAGTTAGTCAATACAGTCAGGTATAATTGTTCACTGACAAGGATAACAAGAGGTGCAGTTGCTTTTGGTGGTTATCATAGTGTTGAGCAAATGCAGACAGAGGAGATAAGTAGACATAATGAGGAAAAGTGTAGTGCCAATTAGAGTTCAAGCACATCCGCCTATCTGCTATGGCAATGCACATGCCAAACAACTGATCAAAAATTAACTGACCGTTGACAGTGTCTTACAACACATACATTGTGCTGGCTTAACAAGGTTGACTTGTTTAGTTAAGGAATTCAATGCAGAACTTAGCCTTGCTGTTTGTCCTAGACCCCCAACTGCAAGTGCGGTTATTGTATTTATTTTGATATTAGTATGTGTTCACAGTCGTGGTACACTAATTTCAAGATTGCATTATTTAACTCAAATTGTGCACGCTGATGATCTTTGCGGTTGCTGTTGCTTATTAGTACAAACCGTCAATTCAACAGGTGACATATGTGTACCTACTCTAAATACAAGGACGGTCCTGACTCAGCAAGGTCAATCAGGGTCCACATAAAATAAGGGCCGTCAGCCTGGAACTGGCCCGGCGCGTAGTGCCGGGCAAACCCAACACTCCCCAGAGGTACGACGGGGCCCAAAGTTCATTAAGTAACAAGTCACAAAGTGGGTTATGCAAGCAAGAGAAAGGATATGAGAAGAATGTGTGGGTGGAGAAGCATAACGAGATGTTAAAACATATGTTAGATTGTTTGCTGATGGAACTTGTGATCTGGGCAGTGAAATGCAAGATTGACAATGGAAATAATTCACAAATATGCAAACAACTTGCTAGGTATGGTGGGGGTTGTGCAAAAAGACATGGACCAGCAAACAAGTTCTTGTTACCAGGCCCACCCCACACCATTGGCACTGCTTGTTCCAAGCAAGCGTAGCTTGTTCTGATATGTGGTTACCATACGTGGGGGCAGTGCGGCACTTGAGAACAGGTGGACCGGCAAATTTTGAGAATCTTACCTGCTGTGATACTTATACGTTGCAAGGCGAGGGAAGAAACCCAAATGAGTGGAAACTAAACTTAAGATTGTCTGGCATTGGCTGCCTTTGAGGTGCAAATCAGAGGAGGCTCCAATCTTATTGAAAGGAAGTAGCGTTCCAGTCAAATGATCCAAGTAGCTGAAAGTGGGATGGGGCTGATAATTGAAGCAAGTCAACTTCTAACCTTAAACCATCAAACGCAACAAGAAAATATTTGCATCTCCAAAGGTGACTGTTCATGCCAATAAGAATCCAGTTAGCACAAGGTAGATCATTAACTTAGCTTGGATACCAAACTTGATGGTCTATGTGTCAACTGCATGTATGTCGTACATATTAGTAAGTAAAGGTTCAATCAACAAATCATGACTGTACATTGTCGCAAACACTATTACATGTCGAAGAAGATACATGGTAGGACACACAAGTGGATTGAAAATATGTCACAACCCAGCAGGAAGTGAACTTGTGAGTGTGAGAATGAACACAGGCAACTCCAAATGTCTTAGAGAATGCGCTGCACAGTGTAGAACAGGTGTCATGACTTGACACGCTTCCTATAATATAATCTTGATTTACTATCTTTTTCAGGAACACTTTCCTTTTATGGAACATTTGTCTTATGACCAAGCACTTACTTAATCTCCTATATTTCCTAATAACCTTTACCTATATCACGTGTTCTAGAATGTTCCAGAAGTCTGACTAATCCTTCCTATTTCATATCTCATATCAAATTAGTTATGACTCGTTCTTTGTACACGTAGATACATGGCTGTGCATCTCTCTGTATATAACCAAGGGCAAGTTCGAGGTTACAGACCAAGAACTTGACCTTTTCGTCAACCAATAGTTCTTTCTTGTATCTCCTGGTCACTGAGGCATCTCGTCCTCATACCCTATACTTCATCATACTCATTGTCGAGAGAGCTGTGACATTAGGTCAAGTTCTTCTGTGGGTCGTTGCGGCAGCCTCCCTCACTGTCAAACTCCCCGTCCCCATTGCGTTTCCTATCTACCATAACTTCGTTGAGAACCTGCTCAGGACAAGCGCTGGTCTGGTGAAACAATAGATCCAGGGTGACCCACGTAATAATCAAAAGTGTGGACCTGCTATCAGTAACCAGGGAGTACCGCCCCTTTGTAGTGCAATCTTCACCACATCAGGGAATCATATCCCCCGTTTTAGCGACCTTTGTCAGCAGAAACAACCGCTTGTAGAGATTACACCGGACGCTTATTGCTATAAGCCGGCAGTTACTATTCAACGCTAGTTGTAGACGCAAAGGTTTAGCGTTTAAGAACGGTTAACTATTGATCGAGTAACCCTGTAGGGTGAACACATGATTTATCCTGGCTTTACAGGAATACCAACGTTGTTGCTAGTGCAACTGGTTTCATCCAGACGTACGTTGCAGGAAAACCTACTCCCCACAAGAAGTTCGTAAAGGCGGACCTTGTGAATCAACCATCCAATATATCCCTGTCAAACCCCAACAACTGCGCAACCGGGCACAACAGTGCTACGTCACACCTCCCGGTTCTCCCAGTTGTAACATCTGCCTTAGGGCCAACAACGGGTCCAACACTATCAAGTGCCCCTATTGTCCTAAACCAGACACATATTATATTTGCCAAACCTTCTACGAATATCGCAGCCGCCTTTAAAACAGTCTGTCATCAACATCTTCTTTTATCATTAACCAATACCAATCTTCCTTTTTTTTTTAGTGTTACCATTGAACGCCCGCGCTGAGCCTTTGGCTGTTGCTCCCTTACCTCAATCAAGACCTCTTCCAGCCCTTCAGTACCCTAACCCACAAGCCTCTCAGCTCGATCCTGCTATATTACCCCATATCAGTTGGTCAATCAAAACAAACAGAAATATTGGTTTATATTTGATTGACATACCCAATACGTATACGAGCCTTTACAAGAAACGGGCATCTAACTTAGCAAGATTATTGTGGTACCAAGCGTGGGAACACCTGTATACAAAAGAACCACCAGTCTACCAAGAAACAGAGGTCGAGGCTCCCTCCTGTTTGAAAACACTAAAGAGAAAAAGAAAAGACGATGGTGGCCCCTCCTCCTCCCAACTTTGGAGACATGACGATGGTGGAGCAGGTCGTGTGGTTATGCAACGCTATAACTAATGTGGTCATGGTGGTAGACGATATTAGAGGAAATTTAGCTGTAGCCAGGACTGAAATACAGGATTTAGAAACACAAATGACAAACGATTGAACTCATTTTGACGAACAACTTGGGTTAGCCAGGGTGGATGTCACCAATACTTTTAATTGCGTAGTAGGCATTGAAGCCCCTGTAAACACGGTTATAACCAACCAGAATCTACTTCAACCCCCAGGGGAAAACCAAGGTGCCGGAGGCCAGGGTGGTGGTCAGGCAGGAGGCCAAGGTGGAGGGCAACAACAACCACCCCCTCCCTTGCAACCATCTGCCAATACCCCACAAGTTAAAATGGCTAAACCGGACAAGTTCGACGGCTCCAAACGAGAGGAGCTCAAAAGATTTATGACATCGTGTCGACTCTTTATGGACACCAATATGTCCAACCACAACGAAGACCAAAAGGTGGCCTTCATCATATCATACCTGTCTGGGTTGGCTAGACAATGGGTCCAATCATACCTGGAAATTGACATGCTGGGCAACCAAGTAGTCTTATGGCTATACAATACCACACTTTTCTGGTGTGAGATCAACGCTCGTTACGGGCAAATAAACGAAGGCAAAGACTACCGCCATGATCTCAAGAAACTTCGCCAAAAAGGAACGGTACAAGATTACCTCATGGAATTCCAACGACTATCGGCCTACTTGGGCTACAATGATATAACTCTTCGCGACTTGTTCTATGATAATTTGTCCATGGAAGTCAAACAAAGCATGCTGGCTCAAAGCTTTGACCGAGCCTGTGTAACCACGTTCAACCAAGTCGCGGACCACGCGTTACTCATAGATAAACATATCCAACAATTCACGAAAGTAGAAAAACCCAAACATACCCCTATGTCCTCTGCTACAACTACGGCCCGTACTACTACCACTACTACTACCCAGGCAACGACTACCAAGGCACTCTTATCTAAAGGCGACGGTGTCTTCACTATTGGCACTGACGGTTGTGCTACGCGAGGAAAGGTCACCACAATCGCCAAAAATGCCAAGGGATTTAACGCTCCATGGGTCAAACAGGATGGTCAAGACAACGAAGTTAAAATGACTTTTGACTCGTTGAAAAAAGACACTCGACCAGCACCTAGTACACCAAGTGACCCTAAAGGACCCGGACCCATGGTGTCATGACTTGACACGCTTCCAATTATTATTTAGGGTTTTATCATATTTTTCTGACTTACTTTCCTTTTATGGAACATTGGTCATAAAGCTGACTTATCATCTTTGTAATCTTTGTCATCAGGGTTCATTAGTCAGGGTCACGTGATCATGGAATGTTCTAGAAGTCTTAGTCATATGTTATTTCACATCTCATATCAAATACCTGTATGACTTGGGTTGCTTCTTAGTTTGTACACGTAGATACATGGCTGTGTTCTTTGTTGTATATAACCAAGGGCAAGTTTGAGGTTACAGACCAAGAACTTGACCTCCTCGTCAATCAATAGTTCTTTCTTACATCCTCTTGGTCACTGGGCTACCAGTCGCCCATACCTTTACTTTCTATCTACTCGTCGTGAGAGAGCTGTGACACATGGACTTAGACAGTGCAGGAAAAGGAAAGTCAGTCATGATCTGTAACCGTTGCCAAGGCAAAGGACATATGGCAAAAGACTGCCCCAGCCGGCCCATGTCAGGTTACGAAGCATCAGTAGAAAAAGTGGAGTCTGAGAGTGAGGAGTCGGAAAAAGAGGACGCCTGAACAGAGCCAGGAGGACTGTTTTGGGCGAAACCTTAAATAAGGTCAATGCGTGTAACAATACTATAGAAGACTTGGAATGTATGAGTTTAGGAAATAAATCTCAACTTTTACTCTACTTCCGCGCGCATCCCTTACAACCCACTCCTGACCAAAAGACAACATATACTATGAAGGGTTTCCACGGCTGGGCTATGCTAGATTCGGGTGCTACATTGACATTTATAAATCGTCGCCTTGTGGACGAGTTCAAAATACCAACAAAAAAATTAAAAACACCCAGAAAACTCCGTGTCATTGACGGACGTGGCATTGCTTCAGGGCAAGTCACTGAGTACTGTGCCCTAAACCTAGAAATATTTGGCCACAACGAAGTATTGAGCGCCTATGTGGTGGACGTTGGTAAACATGACTTAGTGCTGGGTATGTCCTGGCTAAGTATCCATAACCCATCCATCAATTTTAAAGATAAAAGCGTCTTCTTCAACCTGGAGTTTTGCGCGAAGAACTGTCTTCATACAGCACACACAATATTTTCCGGACATACACCTGAAATTGAATTAGCAGCTACCACTGAACTTCCGCCCAACTGTCCGGACTTCTCCAAAGTCTTTGCGGAGGAAGAAACAAGTCCTCTTCCACCTCATCCACCTTACGACATACAGATTGATTTGAAGCCAGACGCACAGCCAAGACACGGTCCTATCTACAGCGTCGGAGTTAAGGAGGATGAAGAAGTGAGATCCACCATCCAAAGGCAATTAGAACATGGACTGATCCGCCCCTCTAAATCTCCAATGGCTTCTCCGGTTATCTTTGTCAAGAAAAAGAATGGAAAACTCAGGATGTGTATTGCTACAGACGACTGAACGACATGACTGTAAAAAACGTTTACCCGCTACCTCGTACCAATGATCTCATAGAGAAACTCCGCGGTGCAAAAATCTTTACCAAACTAGACCTCAAATGGGGTTACAACCTGGTACGCATCCGCGAGGGTGACGAATGGAAAACGGCGTTCAAAACAAAATACAGCTTGTTTGAATACCTGGTCATGCCTTTTGGACTGACAAACGCTCCCGCTACCTTTCAACACTTCATGAATGACATCCTGGGCGATATCTTGGATGTCTTTGTGATTGTTTATTTGGATGACATTTTAATCTTCTCTAAAGACCCTAAGGATCACCCAGGGCATGTCAAAGAAGTCCTGTCTCGCCTAAAGAAGCACAATCTCTACTGCAATTTGGAAAAATGCTTCTTTGACTTCACAGAGATTGACTACCTGGGATTGATTGTATCCCCAGAAGGAGTACGGGTCGACCAAGAAAAAGTCACAAAGGCGGTAGACTGGAAAATCCCTCACAATGTCAAGTCACTCCAAGAGTTCCTTGGTTTTGTAAACTTTTATCACAAGTTTGTACCAAACTACTCTGGCAAAGCTCGCGCTTTTTTCAACTTACTGCGGAAAGACACTGTTTGGGACTGGGACAAGGACGCTCAAGAGGCCTATGAATCCCTCAAACAGGCACTCAAGTCAGCACCCTTATTGATCCAACCTGATCCAGCAAAACAGTTCTATCTAGAAACGGACGCCTCTGATTATGCTGTAGGAGGAGTACTTTCTCAAATTGCTGATGATGGAAAAATGCATCCCATTGCATTCTTATCGAAATCTTCTTCACCAGCCAAAAGAAATTATGATATCCACAATAAGGAGTTACTAGCCGTCATAAAATGTTTTAAGGAATGGCGCCACCTACTTGAAGGTACCGAGTTACCCATCCAAGTCTTGTCAGATCATAAAAAATTGGGGTATTTCCAAACGACAAAGGAACTTAGAGGACGTCTGGCACGTTGGGCAAACTTCTTAGCAGACTTTAATTTCCAAAACTTGTATAGACCTGGTGCACAGAATAAACGAGCGGACATCTTATCACGGAAGGAGGAGCACCGTCCTGAAGGGGGGAGTGAAAACTCCGTTTTGCTGCCACCGGATCTTTTCATCGCGGCAATAACGCCAGATCACGACCTAGATCAACAGGTCAAAGACGGTATTCTGGAAGACCCCCGATTGTCCAAGGTCATCACAGCACTACGAGATAACAAAAAATTTAAAGATTGGGAATGGGACAATGGCTTTCTAAGGTTTAAAGGCAAGATCTATGTGCCCAACGATAAAGAACTTAGGAAGTCGATCCTGGAAAGTCGTCACGACAACATTGCCGCAGGACACCCAGGACAATTCTGGACATACGAACTAGTCTCAAGGAAGTATACCTGGTCATCTATGAAAAAGGCTGTCAATGACTATGTCTCACACGGTGAATCTTGTATTGGGAACAAACATAGTAATTAGGTTCCCCCAGGCCTCCTCAACCCTATTGAATTACCCCTTAGGCCATGGGAGGAAATCACTTATGACCTGATCACACAATTACCCAAATTTGAAGGCTTCAATGCTATTCTCACAGTGGTGGACCGGCTGTCCAAAATGGTCCACTTCATTCCAACCATGTCGAACGCCACTGCCATTGATGTGGCAAACCTATTTGTCACTTATGTTTGGAAGTTACATGGACTCCCCAAGAAAACACTATCAGACAGGGGACCAAACTTTAACTCCAAATTCTTACGTCAGTTATTCAAACGTCTAGACATTAAACCCTCCTTTTCTACGGCTTATCGCCCTCAGACAGACGGACAATCTGAACGAGCGAACCAAGTTGTTGAAGGTTTTCTAAGACACTACGTATCTCATAGGCAAGACAACTGGGTAACACTTCTCCCTATGGCTGAATGCTCTTACAACAACGGCGTCCAGACATCTACCGGTAAAACCCCCTTGTACGCATGCTACGGTTTCCACCCCCAATTCACCATAGGGGATACCGACACAAAGGATGTACCAGCTGCAGACGAACGGGCGGACTGGCTTAAAGACAGCTTTGACGAATTACATGCCGCTCTGGAAACATCCAATCAAAAAATCAAAGAATTCTATGATTGCAAACACAGAGCACTTGCTAAGATCAACGTCGGAGACAAAGTCTTTGTCGATAGCCGAGACATACAAACAGATAGGCCGTCACGGAAACTTGCAGTCAAGAAACTAGGACCTTTCCAAGTACTGGAAAAAATAGGAACACACACCTTCAAACTCAAAATTACCTCATACCATGAAGATACATCCGGTGTTCCATGTTTCCAAAGTGCTCTTGAAAGAAAACAATCCTTATCAACGAGAACCTGTTCCATTGCCTCCTGTTATCACCCCAGAAGGAGAAGAGGAATTCGAGGTCGAAACCGTACTCAACTCCAAGAAGGTTTGAGGTGTTGTTAAGTATTTAATCAAATGGAAAGGGTACAGCCCAGCAGACAATACCTGGGAACCGTACGAACATCTGATCAACGCTCGGGACGCGCTCTTAAAGTTCCATCACAAAAACAAACGTGCTCAGAGGGACCCTCAGGTCTAGACGGGGGGTAGTGTCATGACTTGACACGCTTCCTATAATATAATCTTGATTTACTATCTTTTTCAGGAACACTTTCCTTTTATGGAACATTTGTCTTATGACCAAGCACTTACTTAATCTCCTATATTTCCTAATAACCTTTATCTATATCACGTGTCCTAGAATGTTCCAGAAGTCTGACTAATCCTTCCTATTTCATATCTCATATTAAATTAGTTATGACTCGTTCTTTGTACATGTAGATACATGGCTGTGCATCTCTCTGTATATAACCAAAGGCAAGTTCGAGGTTACAGACCAAGAACTTGACCTTTTCGTCAACCAATAGTTCTTTCTTGTATCTCCTGGTCACTGAGGCATCTCGTCCTCATACCCTATACTTTATCATACTCATTGTCAAGAGAGCTGTGACAACAGGGAAAAGATGAGGTGAATTGTTTTTGGGGTTAGCCAGAATGATTCACAACGTTTATATATTGCAGACACCAACTAAGCGGTAGCTAAGTGGGATACAAGCAAGACTGGGAGCATACACATCCAAGTGTCCCTTGTACACGCGTACTAAGCAACGGCACACAAGCAGGACAGATCACAAGGCATACAGGCAAGAACTAAGCGACATAAGTGACAAATGGGCAAAGCAACAAGGCAAACAAAGAAGAGGACCTGGCACATGAGAGAGGGGCCAAGAGAAGACCATGTCTTGATCTGAGGATCATGACAGAATAGAAAAAAAATGATTCAGAGATGATGCATTTCACGCATCAGTCCAATAGCAATACCTAGAGTGTAGCCTCATGGACAGAACAAAGTCCCATCCGCGCCTTAAATGGATACAACCAGCCCATAGTGAACGTAAGAACATAGCGCCGGTTGTTGGGAATATTGGGGGACTGAGTGAGTTCACAACCATTTTGACAGATCATATCATCCATCAAGTGTGTGTGATTATTGTTGAGGCTCACCTTGTCACAACCCGTTATTGGACTGTGTTCCAAGGACCTGGAGTGACTTATTCAGGCGCTCAATAGCCTTATGTAAGATCTGATGCATGGCGGTAGTCCCTTTGGACTTGTGGCTTGATGATTGGCACAAAGGTAGACCCTTGTGGTCTTGTGGCTATATGGCCCTTAGTGCCTTGTGTGTCCCTTGTGGACTGTATACAGTGGAGATCCAAAGTACTTAGACAGTGCTTGTTAGCTAAGTACTGAAGGTGAGTCTTCTACGCTAGTCAATTGACTAAATTGCTCCAAAGATGTAATTCTTATACTCTAAAGTGGCTTAAGGTGTCTTAAGATTGCAAAGTTCCTGGCCCAATCTTAAGGTAAAGTCCTTGACTAACAAAAGTCAAGACAACCCTTTTTGTGGCTTGTAGCATATGTCAAAGTGATAAAGATAATACTATTGGAAGTATTCAACAACGTAAAGCAAACTGGGGTCTCCAGGCTTGCTGCCAGGCCTCATATACTGTATCAGCATGGTCTGTGCGCAAGGGAGTCGTACATGGTAGATGAGGCAGTACATAAGGGGAGTGGTATGAGTAAGAAGAGTTGGCCAATGAGAAAGGAGTGACAAGGAAGGAAGGGTGCTGCAGTCAACTGTGCAAGGCTGCAGAGTGAATGGCGCTTCTAGAAAGTGCCATTTGAGGCAGTGTGGCTTGAATAAAGAGTGAGCCACAAGAAAAAGATAGGGGATTGTGGCTAAGGTTGCAGTACGCTGCTTTCCAGAGTGCTAATGCCTCCTCAACTACAGGTAGTTTGACAAACAGAGGGTGTGCGTAACCAAGTCAATTAGGAATTCCAGCAACACATAAACAAATTTCATCTTCTCAAGATAAGTATTGAGTAATTGTGGATTGAGTTATGTGAGGGTGTTTTGACCGAGATACAAGGACAACTTCAACAGGAGTTAGGTGTGGATACGTACAACAGAAATTGATGATTTGAAGTTTGTTGTAGTATGTCAAGAACTTCCGTTTGGAAGATGTGGCCACTTTGGTAGTAGAGGAAATGTGACTTGAAGATCTGGGTGCACTGCGACACACTCTCCTCAACACTGTAGCAACTATGGTAAATGATAGAACAGTCATAAGACGAGCATGAGTGGTGAAGATATAAGAAGAACAGGTAGTGAGAGAATGAAGAAAGGGGTGAGTAACAAAGGTGGGTAGCGTTTGTGTGAGCATACACCGGCTCACAAAATTAATGCAGCATGTGACAAAAATTTCTCTGAGCGGCTGCTGCGTGCAACAAACTGTAGCTACAAGCTACATGTGTTAATGTAATATGTTTCATACACAATATAGTACGCGTTTGCAAAGTTTTGAGCGATTCCATTCAGCCACTGTCGAGGAAATAGCGCTGCGAGCTGTGGGTAGCTGCATTACTTTTGTAATGTAACCCTAGCCAACACACTCATCCTGCGGCACACTGTGTAAAGACATACAGAAGGTATGATTTCAAGCATATACATGGAGATTGCAATCAGTGATCAGTGTTCCCACCCTTCGCTGCAATTACAGCTTCGATTCTGTCTGGAATAGATTGATACAAATGATCAATAACATCTTGGGGGACACAATGCCATTCTTCATCCCATGCATTCCATAGCTCATCTAGATTCGTAGGCAGAACACACCTATAATGTACCTTCTGGTCCACATAACTCCATAAATGCTCAATTTTATTCAGATCGGGACTCTGGGCCGGCCAGGGTGAGACACTGATTGACTTGGCGGCTAGCCAATTCTGAGCCACCCGCGAGGTATGCTTCGGGTCATTGTCCTGTTGGAAAATAACCTGTTTTTTTGACAGGTGTGCATCCTTCAGAGTCCCGAGCAGACTGTCCTCCAATATCTCGGTGTAATACCGGCCCGTTAGTGTGCTGTGGATAGGACAAGCCGTCCAACCCCCTTCCAGTGAACACATCCCCACAGCATCCTACTACCCCCTCCGTGTTTGACGGTTTTTTTGGTGTAGCAAGGATCCATGGACCTCCCAATGGTCCTACATGCATACTGGCGGCCGTCCGAGCCAAATAGATTGGCTTTTTTCTCGTCAAAAAACATCATCCGGGCCCAGTCAGCCGCTGTCCAAGATGATCGCTCCCTGCACCAGGCCAAGCGTTGCTGCTGGTTGATGCAATGGATGAGTGGGACGCGACGGCGTACGTATGCCTTGAGGCCAATTTTGTTTAGATTACGGTGGACAGTCTGAACACTGACATGGGGGAAAAGTCGGTTGCGGATTTGAACTGCATTATGAGTTTGGCTTCTAGCAAGGGAAAGCGCAGTGAATTTAGCATTGAAGACGGTTAGGATGCGTGGGCGGCCAGACTTAGCAGCTACAAAAGTTAAGCTGCAAGTTTTGCGGTTTCATGTGTAGATACGGCTCGCTGTAGTTGGGTGCACACCCACAGCAGGCCCAATCTCACAGAATGACATCCCTCAGTGTCGTAACTCGTCAATTTGGGCACAAACTTCAGGCGTAGCATAGTGCAACATGTTATCTAGGTATACAAGTAGAATGGCTGAGCTGGTGAGCGTGTGAAGAGAAGTAGATTCGTGAGAACAGCTTGAGGTAAGGTTACATTACAAAAGTAATGCAGCTACCCACAGCTCGCAGCGCTATTTCCTCGACAGTGGCTGAATGGAATCGCTCAAAACTTTGCAAACGCGTACTATATTGTGTATGAAACATATTACATTAACGCATGTAGCTTGTAGCTACAGTTTGTTGCACGCAGCAGCCGCTCAAAGAAATTTTTGTCATGTGCTGCATTACTTTGTGAGCCAGTATGCTTTACGGTCTTTTGCTAACTTGTACGCAATTATGACTCAAGTCACTTTGTTTGTGAAACGGCTTCAATGATCCATCAACAGGCAGAAATTCTGGTTAAGCTGCCTCATTTCATTCCAATGAGAAGCAACAAGCCGACTACACAAACCAAGTTGCAAATCACAGGAAACAAAAACATACAGAAACTTAGAATCAAGGATGTACATCTCTGGAGACTTTTTTTGTTGTTTTTGTTCTCTCTGTTGTTGTTTTTTTCTTCTAGTACAGCTTTGTGATAAGGGAAATAAGAGCATGCAATCGCAATGTACCTTGTATTGCACAAGATTGGTCGTGTGACATGGATCAGTTCATTGAAACTATCCAGCTGCCAAAACAAAGCCTGGACTTCTTGGCAATCAACTCACTCAATCGATCACCCAATCCAGAAGCATTGTTGGGACTGTAGCCATGGATCAACTTTTGTTTCACAGACAAAGGCACAGGCGGTGGGCAAGCTTCAAGACCTGCTGCTTTACTAGGTTAGCATAAAACTGGAATCTCACACACTTTCCATCATCCCACAACAAATGCATGTGCTCTAAAGTGCAGTAAACAAGTAAGATTGCTCCTGAGATTGTTGCATTGACCTTGTTAGGATAAATCAAACAATTGGATTGAGTGTATGCCTCAAGTACTTGAGGTTGGAACCCAGTTTCGGCGGTCTGGTAGAACACCTGCTTTACTTCCTCAGAACTGAACCTCCAGGTATCAATTTTGAACCCTTCAGGGAGATCTAAGTCAAAACAAAAAGGTCAATTGATGAAACTCCTCTCATTACATAATGTTAGCACCTTACCTTTGGAGGTGCAAGTTGGCTCGGTACTGTCTTCAGCATCTTGGGTGACAACTTACTTCGGCTAGTTTGGTATGTGTATGGGTTGGTACTTTTCTTGAATAGAAACTAATCATCAAGTAATGACTTACTAAGAATAAAGGTGTGCAAAGCTGTAAGAAACCATCTTGTTGATTAAGCAAACACTGGGTTATGCCGCATGCCTTGTTATTCAGCGGCTTAACTGCATCTTGTACCAAACAGTCAGTGCCCCCAAATTGAAGGCCCCACCAACCTCCAGGGATTTTTGACTAAAAGACTTGGGACCACAAGACAGAACACTTGGTTATGTTTGCTTAGCTTTCCCCATTGTTTCTGATGATATAAGTAGTTAGACAACATCTTTTGTATTATTAATAAAAGCTAAAATAAATCACCAGGTAACCAGCGTCTACACCAGTGTGTCATGATCCTCGGATCAAGACATGGTCTTCTGTTTGCCCCTCTCTCATGTGCCACGTCCCCTTCTGTGTTTGCCATGTCGCTTAACCCATTTGTTGCTGATGTCGCTTAACTCTTGCCTGTATGCGTTGTGATCTGTCCCGCTTGTTTGCTGTTACTTAGTATGCTCAGATGTGTATGCTCCCTGTCTTGCTTGTATCCCGCTTAGCTACTGCTTAGTAGGTGCCTGCAATATATAAACACTGTGAATTGTTCTGGCTAACCCCAAGAATGATTCACCTTGTCCTTTCCTCATTCAACAGTTTATGGTGCAATCTCTAAGACATTTGGAGTTGCCTGTACTCACTCACAAGCTCACTTCCTGATGGGTTGTGACACAGCAGACAAGCTTCTGGGAGAGACCATCCCTTCTTTGATAGTCATTGAGGTTGTTCAAGTTCACTTCAGCGCGTTGCTTTGGACAAGTTTGCTTCCTCACAAGTTGTGACATATGGCCAAGAGTTCAGTGAGGATACAAATCATCTTCCGTCTGGGGCACTGCACAGACAGCAAATTGTGCAGCTTACAGGATGAGACAAGCAGGGAGGTTGTGCCTGGAGCCCTTGCAGAGATGTAATCATCATACTGTTCCTCAACAGCCTCTCTGGTGGTATACAGGTTTGATTTGATCAGGGCTATACTGATGTGTAGACTGTCTTACTGTTGTCAGCACACTAACATCATGTGGTTGATGATAAATCTGTTCAGGTCCAAGTCACATATTTTAAAGCATGGATGGCAATCAATTCTATATCTTCAAGTTCAACTTCATTTCTGAAGTTAAGGTGCTTTCAGTACCACATTTTGCATGCTGTCTACTGTGGGAGCATATTGGTGTCATGTCATGATCCTTGATCAAGACATCTCTCTTTCTCTTCCCGTTCCTTCATGTGTCGTCTTCCTATTCTGTTTATCTCGTCGCTTAGTTCTGTTCCCGCTTAGATCGCTTAGTTCTCGCTTGCTTGCTTTCTCATGTGTCTCGTTTGCTTGCCGTCGCTTAGTACGCTTGTACAGGCGGCGCTTAGATGTATCTCTGTCTTCTCTCGCTTGTAGATCGCTTAGCTGTCGCTTAGTTGATTACTGCAATATATAAACGCTGTGAATCGTTCTGGTTAACCCCAAGAACGATTCACCTCGTCTTTTCCCCACTCTTCACTGTGCTAAACAATCTCTAAGACATTTGGAGTTGTCAAGCACACTAAACTCCATCCACAAGTTCACTTCCTCACGGGTTGTGACATGTCATGTGTAGAGATCTCATATGGTTCAACAAAATGACTGCATAACTGCAGCAGGGAGATCAGTAAGCGCAGAGTGTACAATATCAGTTTGTTGTGTATTGAACATGAAAGCACACTGTTGGCTTGCTTTGCTTTTCTTGTCATCTGAATGTATTTGCCACATTGACATGTTGCATGTTGATAGTGTACTAGTTTATGACCATGAAAGCAGCTACAGCCACTTGGTGCCCTGTTCAAATCCAGTCTGTAGAGTCATTGATAAACAACCTGGAGCTTACTAAGAGCAAAATATAAGGAAAATGTTTCATTTGAGTGCTTCCGATGCTTCTAGCTGCAACATATGCAAAGGCAAGCATTCTGAATGCAGTTGGTCCTCCTGCTTGTAGAAAAGTGGTTGGCCACCTGAACATATCTTGAAGAGGTGTAAGGATGTCACAACCTGAGAAAGGCCGACCTTGTGAGTGAGTTGGGTGAGCACAGGCAACTCCCAATGTCTTAGAGATTGCACTGCAGAGTGTAGAATGGGGATAAAACAAGGTGAATTGTTCTTGTGGTTAACCAAAACGGTTCACACTGTTTATATATTGCAGACATGACAAATCTTGAAACTACGTGAGCACTTAGCAAGTACAAGTGATACAGAAGATAGGGAGAACACATGCACATCTAAGCAATGTTTGCACAAGCGCACAAGGCGACAGCAAGCAAGCAGATGGAGAAACACAGAGACTAAACGAGATAAGGGAGAGATCTACAGGCAGGCGGACTACAGAAATGGCACATGAGCAGGGGGCAAGAAAACTAGAGATGTCTTGATCAAGGATCATAACACAGGAGCAGCCGCAGATGATAGGCCTGGATTTCAATTGCAATTGAGCATTGATCAACAGATCAATGATGTCCATGTGGTAGATAAAGTTACAACAAGCTTTGCCTGTGGCTCATGCACCTAGGGATAATCCTGTAGTTTTTGGCCAACGTCTTCATCCATGAATATGTTGCCTAACAATGTGACCTTCTCTGCTATGTTGGTGCGAAGGAGTTCAAGGTAAAGCCACTTCCCAATAGGATCTGCCATGTTACCCGCTGCAGCGTATCCTTTGGCTCTGATCACTCACTATTCAAATAGCAGAGCTGGAATGTCTTATAACAAGTTGTAGTGTTGATGTGACCAAAGAGGTTCTTGTTGATACTGATTTTTTCTGGTGTGCTCTTGAATGTGACTTAATGCAGCTGAACTGTTGCACATTTAGGTTCAAGCAGAATAGTGGGGCCTTTGTCATTGAATATACTCCTCCTCCCTACTATTATAAGGTGACACATATGCAGTATTACAGGGCTTTGCTCCACTGTGACAATAAATGCATAATTAAAAAAAGGAAATGGTTACACTTGATTGCATCTCAGCTGGGGCTGTGACAGCTGCCCTGATAGTCAAATGATTCTGTGATGCTCTGCATCAGTAAGGAACAACATGAAACTGGTGGTATAAAATTTTGAGCGGTGCAATTCACATGTCCATTTCAGCTTGCCAGTCAGGATGAGCAGGAGTTGGGCTTGACCGTCAAAGTACATCCAGTCTGAGAATGTAGTGAGTGTTGCTTGGTTCACTACCAGCACCATGTGTATCCTTCAACTTTCATACCAACCTTGATTCAACAACTGGTGGTGTCAATGGAGCATGCCACAATGACGAGCAACGTAGTCCACTCATTGGGAAGCCGTGTACTTGTTGTTGTGTTTGCAGTCCTTTGTTCTGCTCGGAATTTTCCCAATCCTGTGATAGACTCATAGTAACAGTTACGTTGGATACCAAAAATTGTTTAACAGTGAACATGATGTCCGGGCACTCAGCCCACACTCCACATCAGAACAGATTCATGTTGGATTGACAAGACAATGCCTGTGTCCACTACATGTATTACGCAGATGAGACCTTCATGTTCAGCTTGCACTGCTGACTGTTGTAGTGTGAGAGGCTTGTAAGACAAAACTGGTGTAGCAGTTGTGACACTGCTAAGCAAGCAGTTGCTGTACCCAACTGGGACTTGTTACACTGGCAACTTGGGACATTGTGTCATGATCCTTGATCAAGACGTCCGTGTGTCTCTGGCCCCTCTTGCATGTGCCACGTCTTGTTGTCTACTTCTCCGTATCTCTCTCACTTATGTTGCAAGCACTCTCTCGCTTCCTTTATGTCTCAGCTTCCTTGCTTGCCATTGCCTTGTACCCTTGTACAAGCATTGCAGTGATGTATTCCCATGTGGTTTCCCGCTTGATTGTACTCGCTTAGTACTCGTGTAGTCTGCTGATTGTAATGCCTGCAATAGATGAGCTTTGTGAGTCACTTTGGTTAGCCCCAAGAGCCATTCACCTTGTCTTTTCCCCCTTTTAACACTGTGCAGTGCAACCTCTAAGATGTTAGGAGTTGTTTGTACTCACTTACACACTCACCAGCTCACTTCCTGACAGGTTGCAACACATGGGGGGAAAATCTTTTGTAAACTTTGTCATGATCCTCAAATCATGACATCCCATTTCTCTTGCCCCTCCTTTGTCTGCTCTCCTCGTTACATGTAGATGAGTGTCCTTGTCATGTTCTCTCGCTTATTCTCGCTTGTCTGTTTGATTTCTCCGCTTGCTTGCTTGCTGTCGCTTCATGCGCTTGTAAAAGCGTTGCTTAGATGTGTTTGCTTGTGTTCTCGTTTCCCGCTTGCTTGTACTCGCTTAGTGCTTGCGTAGTGTCTTGATTTGTAACCACTGCAATATATAAACCTTGTGAATTGTTCTGGTTAACCCCAAGCACAATTCACCCTGTTGTTTCCCCTTTCTTCACTGTGTTGAGCAAGCTCTAAGACATTTGGACTTGCCAAGCACTCAAAACTACATCCACAGGTTCACTTCCTCACGGGTTGTGACATTGTGAATCGTTCTTACAAGGCTGTCGCCTACTCGGCTACACTCTGGCTACATTCCACTACACCTCTGCTCAGTTGCACTTTGTGCTCGCATTCTATTGCCTCAAACAACCTTACATCTGGCTAGGACAACCCCTGGGCTGACTTTTACCAAAGTTTATATCACTATCCATCTTCCTACAACGCTATAGCCAACGCCCAAGCGCGCAGACCCTCGGGCACTGCGTCTGCTCGCAATTCCCCAAAGCCTCCACCACTACAGCTGGGCGCAACACCAAGTGCAGTAGACACTGCACCTACACCCACAACCTCAAATGCATTCCTGTACGGCCCAGAAGATTGGGTCAAGCTGGAGCGCCTCTACACCTACCTCATTGGACCAAGGACTGACGCCTTGCCTGCGTTCCACACCGCTCTGGAACGTGTTCAGCGCAACGTACAGGAGGCAGTGACCGAGATGGAGACCCGTCTCACCACCCTCCTCAACGACACAGTGCGGGACACACTCCAGAACCTCTCCAGCGCACAACCAAGCACACACCTCATCCAATCCACAACAGACACTCCCCGTCCCTCGCAGGCCACTGGGTCCGCATACAAGCAGTACGAAGTGCACACAAGGTTTGGGTCCGAAGGTCCCTCAGACAGCAAAGGGAAGGGCCCAGAGACTGAGCGCTACAGGAGGGAGACAGCAGGCAGTCCTCACCCAGCAGCTGGACAAGCATCCTACGCCATAGATGATGATTTTGATCCCCTGGGAGCGTCTACACCGGCCGCCCCGCGCCGTTGTCCCGCCGCTATTGCAGAAGAACAAGAGAATGAGCAACCTGTGGTTCAAACAGGCCAAGTCGCCAACTCAGACACCCCTGCTAGACCCAGCAATACCCCTGCCATGCCCCCTATCCGGGGATACACCCCGGCGCCACCTAGAGAGACTGAGGAGGCCAAAGAAGCGTGCATGATGCAGAATCTGTCCAATATGTTTGGGCAGGCCTTGGCTGCACCCCTAGAACAAGTTGTCCGCGCAGCTAGTCAAATGCCAGCCCCTGCGCACTCCAAGAGCAAGATCCCAGCGCCGGAGAAGTTCAATGGAAAGAAGGGGAGCGCAGCAAAAGCCTTCCTGCTGGAGTGCAAGACCTACTTCATCTCCAATGCTTCCAGCTTCCCCTCTGACAACTCGCGCATCATGTATGTGCTGATGAACCTGAAAGAAGGACTGCCCAAGCAGTGGGGACAACACTATCTCAACAAGTTGATTACCGGGGAGCCTGATGCCTACCTCACCAACTGGGACACCTTTGAAGCCGGCTTCCTTGCCAACTGGTCTGACCCTGCAGCCCAGCAAGTCGCCGAGAGGCAGATCAACACCCTGAAACAAGTCAGCAGCGCCAGCAACTATGCCACGGAGTTTTGGGTCATTGCTTCTCAGCTGGACTGGGATGACTCCGCACTGATGGCCGCGTTCCGCCGGGGACTGAAGCCCTTTGTCAGGAGCAAGCTCATTGAGCACTCTATTGGCAGGACAATTACTACCCTAGAAGATCTCATCACTACCACGTCCCTGATTGACAACACGCTGTTTGAGGCTCGCCGAGAGACTCAGGGCCCACCCGCATCGAGCACGCAGCCCACCGCCAAACCAGTGACCGGCAAATCAGCCGGGTTCATCACTGTGGAGATCAGGGAGAAGCGCAGGAAGGCAGGAGAATGTGTCAAGTGTGGAGATCCCAACCACAAGTTTGAAGACTGCAAGAACAGGTGGATGCTCAAGGCAAGCAACCGCCCTAAGGCCACTTCAAGCAAGGCCGCGAACCTGATTGACTTGGAGGACCCTGTGGAGTCAGGAAAAGTCTAAGGCAGCCTATCTTACCTGTGTCTAGTGCTGCCCTGTTCCCCCCAATGTCTGTAGAAGAACCTTTACTATGTGCTGCTGTACAATCAAAATCGTCTTTACTCCTTCCTATTGACATTGTGGGAACCACAGGCCCTCCCCAACTCGCTCTCATCGACTCTGGCTCCTCAGCCAACTTCATAGACCCTCAGGTGGCTCGCCGCCTGTCCATACCCCTGACTGAGCTCTTCTCCCTTCGCCGCGTGGTCGGCATCAACGGCAAAGAAGTCAGGGATGCGATCCGCTTCAAATGCAACATCACATTCTCTGTTGAATCACACTCTTTCACCCAACAGTTCTTCTGTCTTCCCCTTGGAGACAGGGACATCATCCTTGGCCTACCCTGGCTTAAACTGGCCAACCCAGACAGACATCGACTGGCCGACTATGCGTGTGTCCATCTCTGAACCCTTGATAGGGAAGGCTGGAATCGTCCCTAATGACAGCAAAGCACCCTCTTTGCTTCCTGAAGAGTTCCATGAGTTCATGCGAGTCTTTGGCGCTGAGTTCTTTACCACTCTGCCCCCTCACCGCATGTCATGACTTGACACACCTCTAACTATACATTCTGAATACTCTCATATCTACTATGTCCTTTTCTTGAAATAGTTTCCTTTTTGGGATTAGTTTGTATTACATGACTTATGGAATGTTCTGGATCAATCAGTCATTGTATGTCAACTGTGGTTGCCAATTCCTGTATGACTCACAATCGCACCGTACGTTTGTGC
The DNA here is from genome assembly GCA_019616345.1 of Ceratobasidium sp. 395. Taxonomy (NCBI): domain Eukaryota; kingdom Fungi; phylum Basidiomycota; class Agaricomycetes; order Cantharellales; family Ceratobasidiaceae; genus Ceratobasidium; species Ceratobasidium sp. 395. The sequence goes on from WSTH01000282.1 coordinate 27,176, forward strand.
ATGTAGATGTGATTGTGGCTTCTGCATATAAGCAGGGTTGAGTTTGAAGAGGTCTCCTCAAGAACTTAACCTCTCGTCTAATAGAGGTTTTTACTTCTTCTCTTATTTTACTTTGGTGAAGGCTTGACATTAGGTTGAGTTCTTTTGGTGTTGCCAAGGTATACTCGCTCATCACCATCTAGCCCTTGGACACTGTACCCTGTCTTGTGGCTAACACATAATTGCATTCCATCATCCTACTCCACCCATCCATAGCCATGTATACCCCTTGCCCTATCTTTTCCCTGTGATCACTATAAATCTCTATTTGCTACTGTAGTGCTCACAGGTCATTGACCACGGCAGCTCATTGCTTGACGAGTAGGTGCCAAGCGCATATAAGAACAAGCATCGAGTGACTAATCACTACCTTCAACTAGTGGTGGGCTTACTAGTGACCTAAAGTAGCTTAATAGTGGAGGTCTCTATCCTATTCTTCTTCAGGGTGGGATACACCCTTCTCCATCTTATCACTTTTGGTCACCGGGCACCAGGAAGCCCTCTTACCCCACCTAGCACTGCTATTTGCACACTTATTTGCATCACTATAAACCTTTACCGCTACTTGCAGCGGTTCGACCCCTTCTATTCCCTTCATTGGGAAGCCGACCTCAATTACTATTGCAATCTTAGTCAAGTACAAGAAGTTGAACTCCAAGTACACCTTGGGTGGCAACAGGCGGCCCCCCGAACCTTTCAACGCAATCAACAAGTCATCTTTGAGCTAGAAGAGCTTATTCATGAGTAATTCCTCACTCGCTTCTAGTCCAACAACCACGCATATATTTACCTAGTGTCCCATTCTAGGATCTTTAAGCGTAATTATGGATACGCCAAGGAATGAAGACAGACTGCAGATCGTGTCATCAGTCCAGAAGAAGCCAATGTACTACTCAGACAGATAACAGGGGACGCCCAACACATTGACTCTGTTTACCAAGGACCCCCAGCAAAATACTTAACCTTTGGGAAAAAGGGTCGATTATTCTTTTTAGAAATCACAATTCTATAATTGTTTCCTCTAAACTCCACTCTCGTGGCCCATAAAATATGTCTCTTTACAATGATACTTTTTTCCAAGGAGGTTGGAACCCTGAGGGACAACCTCCATATGCACCTCCAGTCTCTGAACCATATAACCGCCCAGAATCTCATGCCACCCATGTCTCCCATGTAACAAATCTTGATGCAGACTGGACCTTCTAAGCTCCAGAATGTCCTGACATTTTGGGACAAGATGTACTCAATGCTATCCAATCTATGCACTCCCAAATGAATGCACGTTTTGATTGTCTGGATACAGCGGTACATGAACTTTATAACCGCACAGACCATCTCCACAACCATTTTGGAGCACAAATGGCAACAAGGACCAGTTTAGACCAAGTAAGGGGGGACATTCACTTAGTACAACAATATGTACAAGATAACTACCGAGATACCCAGGCGTTGATAGGGGCAATCCCACTGGCACAACCAGTGGTGCCACAACTTACAGGGGTAAACCACCCCGTTCCACCACCACCAGCCATCCAGACAAGCACGACTCAAGCATCCGGAGGAATCAAATTGGCTAAACCAGATAACTTTGATGGAAAGGACAAATCCAAATCCAAGACCTTTTGGGTAGCCCTTACCCAATACTTGCGTGCCGTCTACCCCCATGCAACAGTAGACAAACAAATCCTTTTTATTATTTTGTACCTCAAAGGGGCCGCTCTTGACTGGCTACAACCTTTCCAAGAAGCTGACATAGACCCACACTCACCTGTCACCCTCTTACACAACCTCCAATTGTTCTGGTCCAAATTTGACAAATGGTTTGGCGAGGTTAACCAGGTGGAAAACTACCACCAAAAATTCCACAAAATCAAACAAAAGAAATCTGTTCAAGGCTTTGTTACAGAATTTCAAACTTACTCTCAAATTCCTGGTTATGGCAACACTGTCCTGTGCAACCTATTCTATGATAAACTTTCAGACTACATCAAAGATGTGATGTTGAACCAAGGATATGACCCATACTCTGCCACCACTACCCTTCAAAATGTCATTGACCGTGCCCTTTACATTGACGCCCGTATCGGCGCATACAAACCTGCCAGGAAAACTAACCAATTGTTCAGCAACCAAAAAATGGCAGGCCCCTCCAATAACAATCAACAGGACAAACTGGCTAAAGGAGACAAAGTGTACATGTAGGGTCAAGACGGCAGGATGTCGTGACCTCGGTCACTGTCTCTCTCTGTGGTCTCCTTAAGTAGTGGCTACGTTGTCTTTGGTCTCAAAATTGTGTCTTGTGTCTAGTTACTGTCTACAGTGTAGGTCTCGGTGGTGGTTGACGAGTATAAAGAAAGCTGGGACCTCCAGGCTT
>WSTH01000283.1:0-29587 GCA_019616345.1 Ceratobasidium sp. 395
ACAATCTCCTGATAGGGGGTTTTATGCAACCAAAGATTTAGCTTTTTCAGACATCTATGATTGTCCGCAGCACTTGGTCTTATGTATGCAGAATACTCCATCCTAGAGCTGTGTTTCTCTTATCCCTGTTTTCTGCTACAGCTTCTGTACGAGCTTAAATCTTTCATTATTTTGCTTTCTAGCTCCCTATATGCACACCCAATATGCCAATTAACAATGCAAACACCATGATTCTTGAGGCTCAAAGTACTCAAAACCTATCTCTAGCATGTAAGGTACACAATAGATTAGTTTAGAGAGTGTATGCTGTCTTTCAACTGACACAGCTGAAGATAGAGTACTAACAGGTTTTCAGACTACAATTTTCAGTGTATCTCTCAAGCCAGAGCAAATGTCAGGTCCTTGTATCTTGGCTTTATAGGGCTTACTATACCCTATCTAGCTATACTATTGGGTTAGCTTTGACTGGCCTGGTTGGGAAGTACCGGGCTGTATATTGAAAACTTAGGTGTTGCGTTACAAAACTGATCAAAAAAAAGGTTGGTACTGTTTAAGCAATATCTCCGCGAGTTCTTAAGCAATCTGTACGATCTTATATGCGTTGAATAGCCTGTACGTAGCGCTATCTACTGATATATATTGCGCATTTATGTACATATATGATCTGGTGTGACAGTCCACTCTTTGTCCGACTTTTTTTTTTTTGATCAGTTTTGGCAGCAACTGTACAGTCTTGTATTTTGACAGCTTCAGTTGATGGGAGTTTCAGCTTGCATTTTAATCTGTAAAATAGCGTATATGGGAGATCTCCCGACAAGCCCACCAGCCACTTTACCTGATTTTGAACCTTCTCCTACTTCCAGGTTTCGAACGCCAGATATGGGCTGTCAAACTATCAATGGGTTGACGAAGGTCGGATCCATTCACGAATTGGACATTGCCTGGTTCCCACAGGTCCCGATGCTGCTCCGAGATACTAAGGACATAGGGGAAGGCGTCAACAAGGAGGTCGGCAGCTGTCGGGTCGGAGGGTTCCTCTCGGGTTTCATTACGCCGGAGGTCAAAGTAGTCCATTTCGATAGGATACCTCAACTTGAATTGACAATGATGTTTGGACTCCTGGGTATCATGATGAGGCTTAGGCACCGATAGCGCGCATGGGGTACATTTACCTCGTCGAATACCCACTTCGGGATTCTCTTGCTTTCCTTCACCATCGTTACGAGCGGCTCGGGGAGAGCTTCTGGATCTACTCTGGCAAGTTGCTCTGGGAGGGGACCGCAATCAGCTTCGTTAGCCCACAGTTTGAATATCTCGGCGTTTTTGCAAACAATCGATGCGGGGGAGATCCTGGAGTCGGCGGACTCTGACATGGATGGCGACTTGGGAGGGATGATACACGGTCAGGCGCCCGCACGAGTCTCGTAATCGTACTAAGATCTCGCTCACGTGCTCCGTGTCGAACTTGATCAGATCAAAACAGCATCGAATTTCACTGATCCCCAGATTGCGGGGTTGGCTGCAACCGTCCAATACATGCAGGAAAATGATATCCAGTCCAAAATGTCCAGATAATTGCAACGCTAGAGTCCACGCTGGCTCGGAAGGGGTGAGTGCCGCCAGGAGCGACGTCCCTCTTAGCGATTTGAATAGGGTCACGGGATTCGGCCGGCAAGGTGAATTATTACATGTAACATTGTCTCGAGGCGGCGCTAGTTACGTCTGCAAAATTGAAAATCCTCCGCGGGAGCTCGTGAGCGCTCAAAACCTGCCCGAGCGAACGAGCCACCCCCCCTGGTTCTGAGGACTCGGTGAACCCCCTAGTTCGGCTCCTTGAGTCCTTGTGAGTGCCCCAATTCCGATTGATAGGCCCCGCGAGCTCCTTATCAAGCCTCATTAAGCCTCATGAGTGCACGAATCGGTGCTCACGAGCCTCACGAGCACTGGGCCTTGAGCTCACGAGCTTCACGAGCGCCAGCCTCGTTCTCGCGAGCCCCATGAGCCAGTCTATATTTGGAGACATATTTAAATATGTCTGTATTGGGTATGTAAAGCCTCGCATGCTCAATCGAGTCAATGATACAGAAGCTTATATATTGACGTGAACACTTCGCAGTATTTACAAACGTGACAGAGATAGAAATAACACGTTATGGCGAGCATATCTCATGGCGTTGTGTAAGTCGACGGCGCGTGAAACGGGGCAAAGTGTGTACATACCTCGAATTGAGTATCAAAACAATCAGCGTATAAGCAGACACACGAGTTAGTGCGAATTGACAAGTTGTATATGATTCCGCTTACCAGCTTCATTATAAGCCGTACTCTTGATTGCAGAAGTATCGAGACCGCGGCAGATACAGTCGCATATGCACAGTGATACGTAAGATACGAACGCATCAGTGAGGGTTAACTCGGGCGTACCTGGGGGCATATATGTGCGGTCGTGAGCTATGGACGAAGTTGAGTGCAGGGGCGAGTGGTCAAAAGGGAGTTGGAGTTGGTGGGAGTGGGCCCGGACGCCTTGTAGATATAAGACACGCACCCGGCTGCCTTTGGGGCGTAAGATACGCTCTGGGCCGTTCGAACCGTAATCGCGATAGCCAATCTTGGTCAATCGCATCAATCGGAAGCATGGATCATGGAGTGATCTTCTCCGAGACCGAGCTGCGCCCGGCGACCGAGTACGTATCTAACACAGGTACCTCTCCTCGTCCTGACTCCCTCGACGTCTTACCACCCCCCCCCCCCCCCCGAGCATACCTAACCTCCAGATACATAACTAGGTGAGCTTTAGAACACCAAATCGAACTTAAACATGGCTTACAGCGCTACGCTGGTGCTTTAGCAGGTAAGCACAATGCCGATGAGCACGTTGGAGCGCCAATGCTAACTCCCAGTCGGTACTCAAAACTGCCGTGCCGCCATTGCTGCCCCTCGCCCGATATCAATCCCGCTTACACAACTCTTCTGCATGCAGCGAGTGAAATGGATATATAGGTCAGCACGTTAATATATCTTTCATGTCATTTCCGCGTCGCTCCGTGCGTCTAATTTGCCCGTTCACGGTAGTAATTGTCTATCTATTGTATGATGTACATAGTCGTAATATTATATGTTTTGTAATGTGCTTATTGGTGCAGAACGGCGTGTATCAAACGATTTAATTCTGGTATATAGGTATATCGCTCACTGGACTTGTAGCCCCCGGTCTAGGCCTCCCAAGCATCAAGAATCGACCTATGGTGCTCATGAGCCTCATGAGCGCCCAGGTGTTTCTCATGAGCCTCACGAGTCCCAAGGTTATTCTCACGAGCATCACGGACCAACGATCGAGCGCTCACGAGGCTCGTGGGTATGGGTCAGGTGATTGGTGAGTGCTCCGTGAGTTAAGCGAGCACTCACCACAAGGCCAGTTCTCACCGAGAAAAATCCATTTTGCAGACGTATATTGTTTCCTTACTGAGTTACACCAACCATGCCTGCCTCCCCAGACATGTCAGCTTTTTGCAGCGACACCAAAGAGTTTGAAAAATGGGCCTGGCAAGTTCATTGCGATCCCCTCCCGTCTACCCTGGATCCAGAACATCTCCCCACGCCACTCGGAAGGATGGTGCAGGACAGCCAGAAGATTCCGAACTGGGTTTACGACAAGGTAAGTGTATCCGATGCGTCCTATTAGTGCCTCGCCTTACCATAGTGGCCAGGAATCTGACCAGCATAGGCTATTCAAATTAGCGTACCCGTATGCCAAGATTCCCGACTTCACTGACCCGCCACCTGATATAATATACACGGAGGAATCCCCGGTCCCGGACCCCTTTTTTCTTGCCCTCCACCACATACTCTACGCTTCGAATCAGCACGTGAAGCTGTTGGTAGCTGGCGGAGTTCCCCAAGAAAATAAAACCGCACTTCGTCAGCCCATCGATCGTTTAGCACGTTATGTCTTTGATGAGGAACTCGATGAGGAACTTGATGAGAAACTTGGAACCGATAGGTTCATCGCCAGGTATATTGACCAGTGGACTTCCTGGACCAGCCTCACTGAGACTATTTTGCAGACTAGAATGCGAGCTCAAGGGAACCTTGACTACGGACTATACTGCCGACTCGGTCGTATTTTTCCGCGCCAAACCCCTGCAAGACGAAAGGTTTTCTTCCGGGCAACGGGAGGTTATGGTTTGCACGAAAGCCGAGCCCGGTGACAAGTTAGATTTCATCCACTGGGCGACACAATACAAGCCAGACTCGAAACTCCTGGATGAGGCTTGCCGACAGACATGCTGTGTGATGGTCTCGGGCCTCTGGCAGCGCCACGCTATAGGACGCATGAGCGACTTCGTGTTTGGCACTGCTCATGCTGCGGACTCTATGATTGTGTACGCCGCACGGTGGGAGGCTGTCAGCTCTGATGGCTTTAGCAAACTAGATCGGGTATGTGCGTTACTCAAGTCATCTTGAGAGCAACGTAACCTGACGCGCTACTTCTACAGATCAAGATATACCAGATTGGTAAATATGAAACTCGAAATGCGGTCGACATGATGAAGTACTACCTCTTGTTGCGCGCGTCAGTCAAGGTGGCGGAAGGCTATCTCGAGGGGATACTGAACGACTCGAGGCTCGTGGAGAAGATCGAAGCTCGTGCGAAAAGGTTCGCGCGGCCACTTCCCAAGAGGGGCCAGGGGGATGGAATCGATGAGACGGGGCAGCAGGAAGGCGAATGGGACAGGCGTTCATCGTAATAGGGATAGACTACGCGATACGGATATTCTCCTGGAGCAAAAGTAAAGAGGGCCGAGAGTGGACGGGTAGGGGTCGAGGCCGCGTGAGGGTGGATGGGCCAGGTGAGCGCCAACCACTCAGTAAAGATGGGCGTGCTTGGTGGTCATGTTGAAGGTGTGTTGTCAGAGCTTGAGGTATTGGGAGCGAGCACGCAACCAGAGCAGCTTTCTGGAGAAAAAAAACATAGGTGAACAAGTCGTTACTCAATTACAGGGCAGCCAAGGCGGACTACGAAAAGTATGAACGTACCCTCAGGTTTGTCTGTGTAATTCCTTTTCCATTTCAACAATCTCACGGATATGTCTAGCCTGTGGGAGGAGTGCTGCTCAAGACAATCCAGCGCGTCCATGTACCAATAAATAGATAGGAGAAACTCAAGCACGCCAGTGCGCACGTGGTCCGACCGAGTTGCTAGAAGAGGAGGTCGTAAATTGGGATGGGGGTTGTTATGTGGCACAGTGCTGGTAATAACATGTGTGAAGTTAGTATGCATGGGCGCCGCCTCGCGGCCCTGGGTGTGGCTCACGCCTACCCTCGCTTTTGGGAAAGAAATCTCCGTTCGGTAGCGAAAGCGAGGTTTCGGCTGCGCACCAGAAAATTTTAATCTTATTGCGAGCGGTGTTGACTCGGAGGTACAAGGCCAGTGTAGAACGGCGCATAGCCTTGTATGATTGCCTAGTAACTAAGACGAATAGGGTCATCGAGTTAGAATAGTTCAGCGCATATTCGCTCGGGCACGGTGAGACACCGTTACGATTAAACCGCATATAAGTACCAAAAGCGTTCAATTACCTTGCTTTCGTCTAAGTCAGCACAATCTCTATCCGGCGATGTCTCCGTCAGATATGGCTGGTGAACAGCTGGCCCTCCCCTGCAATTAAGTCGTCTATTGCTCCTCGTCGACTAAGTTTAAAGGGGTCGGATAGTGAGATACAAGTAGGCAGTGTAGGTGCGAGTCTCTGTCCCGAAACCCAGCTATATTCTTTGAACTTCGTCTATTGACCCTGAACATCTGGAGTTTTGCTAGTACTCAACTCACCTGCAATTTTCCGGACTGTATGCTCGACAGCTCGATCTCCCCTGAGATTTTCAGAACGAAACTCACACACGAAGTGTTGAAGCACTGCGCACACACTTGTACCCAACTAAGAATTACTAATTGCTGTATGTTAATTGAGAAAATGCGGGACCGAGAAGAAATTGGTTCGTCATGGTATGGAATGGTAAATGGATATCTTATTTCAGAACCAGTCTGAACTTTGAAGCACCGAAAAAACCCATGATTCGTGTCCCATCAGATTTATAAAGGTTCAGAGGCAAAATGCGTAGCTCAAATCTGGACAACGAGAGAGAACAGGACCAGTTCCCAAGTCATTCATATGGCGTTTACCTGACGCGGCATGTACAAGCAAACCATCAGCGTACATGTCTTGAAGCTGGAGGCTACAGGAAATGCCATGTCGGCCAGACAAGAAGTGCAGACTGTCGTACCGATATGTTGGTATTTGTCTATTACTTGCACGGCGAACCATCGCGCAGCACCGTGAGCGGTGCACTTGAGCAGCATCTTTGACCGAGAGCGCAGCACAGAACTGGCGACAGCGCCTCCGGCATTCAAGCTTACCCAAGACAGGGGTGTGTGCTTACCTAATCTTGTTCAGGGAATATACTCAGCACAGCCCGCCCTGGATCCATAAAGAGTCCACCACCGCGACGCTGACCACGCCCTCCACAATGTCGCGCTACCCCGACGTAAGTTATATTTCTAATTTCGTCTCGCTGGAATACGCGCTAATGATATGATATAGGACGAACGCTACGGACACCCACTGTCCCCCCCACCACCTTCGGACCTCTACCACTACAACCAGTTTAACAACCCCGGCCCACCGCCCTCGTCGACTCCGAACCCATACCTACCGTCAACGACGCCAAACCCGTACGTGCCGTCGGGCACTCCGAACCCATACCCTCCCGCACCGCCGCCTCTGCCTCCCCAACAGCAGTACCCGTCCTATCCGCCCCCTCCGCAGAGCCACACGCCTCATCCGCAGTCCTATACGTCTCCGACGCCGAACCCGTTCGACAGACCGCCGAGCGCTGCGTACTCGCTTCCTCACTCGTACTCTGATCCGTATACAGGTACGAACGCGGGCACACCTTCGACATATCCAATCCAGGAGGAGCATACGGGATATCCGTATCCCGGTCAGTCTGGAGCAGGAGGATACGGTCAGAACGCGGGTCCCGCGCCGGGACCATCTATGACGAGCGTACAGCTACACGACGATGGATATGTCGACGTCGGATGCGAGATGGAGGACCATGACCACGGAGCGACGCCGTTGCTCAACCGACCGATGACGATACCCGGGATGGAGGACGACGCGCATGAGGCTGAGCATGAGGACAACATTCACTACGGAGCGATTCCGCAGCGGCAACCGAGGCGGTACAAGACGATCAAGAAGATTCCGTAAGTGGTTTATCATTTTTTGTGTGGGTCGGGAGAGCTGATGGTGGGCGCATAGGCTGTATCACGGGAACTTGGTGTTCGACAATGCGGTGCCGAGTAAACTGCTAGATATGTGTGCTATCAAGAACGATCGGGAGTTTACGCATATGAGGTATACGGCTGCGACGTGCGATCCGAACGACTTCATGGTGCGTCGAATCTATGTCACACAGATCGTGCACGGCTTAGGCAAATTTTAATTTCCAGGAAGAAAACTATACACTACGTCAACGCCTGTACGACCCGCCAAGGCGAACGGAACTATTCATCGTCATGACGATGTACAATGAAGACGAGGAGTTATTCACGCGCACGATGCATGGCGTCATGCAGAACATCAAACACCTGTGCACGCGAGAGCGGAGTAAAACGTGGTCAAAGGAGGGTTGGAAAAAGGTATGTATGACTTAGATCCTCGTCGATTTTCAGATAGTATTTTGAGACTGATTGTTCCTGGATTTGCATAGGTCGTAGTATGCGTCGTATCCGACGGACGTTTGAAGATCAACTCACGTACGCTGAGTACGATTGCTGCTATGGGCGTCTATCAGGATGGTGTTGCGAAGAACGTGGTCGATAAGAAACCTGTGACGGCGCATATCTATGAGTATACTACCCAGAGTGCGTATTTTACTTTTAGATCAATCAGGTTTTATCGGGCTAACAAATTGGCGGACTTGATAGTCTCGGTAACTCCGTCAATGAGAATCGAAGGTGCGGAGCGCGGTATCGTACCATGCCAGATCATCTTCTGCTTGAAGGAGAAGAACCAAAAGAAGATCAACAGTCACCGGTACATCTTATTCTCATCACCAAATTTCTAGTATTAAATGTCTCATTTGTAGATGGTTCTTCAACGCCTTCGGCCGCGTCCTCGAACCCAACGTCTGCGTCCTCCTCGACGTCGGAACCCGCCCGGGCCCAACGAGCATCTACCACCTCTGGAAAGCGTTCGACATCAACTCGAACGTCGGTGGGGCATGCGGCGAAATCGTAGCCGACAAAGGACCATGGGGTAAAAACCTATTGAACCCTCTGGTGGCGGCTCAGAATTTCGAGTACAAAATGTCGAATATCTTGGATAAACCGTTGGAGAGTGTGTTTGGGTATATTACGGTGCTGCCGGGTGCGTTTAGTGCGTATCGGTGAGTGAGTTTTTTTTTGGTTTGGGTGGAGTGGGGTGGAGTGTTGATGATTGTATGGGGTCGGGTGGGGATAGGTATATTGCGTTGCAGAACGATTCGACGGGTGAAGGACCGCTTCAAAAGTACTTTTTGGGTGAGAAGATGCATGGTGCTGGCGCGGATATTTTTACGGCGAATATGTATCTCGCTGAAGATCGTGTAAGTCCCTCTCTCTCCCTCTATGATTCTGTTAAGCTGATGAGGGGGTTTAGATCCTCTGCTGGGAACTTGTCTCCAAACTCGGCGGCTCCTGGATCTTGCATTATGTCAAGAGCGCGTACGCCGTTACGGATGTACCAGATCAGGTTCCCGAGCTGGTTAGTCAACGGAGGAGATGGCTGAACGGGAGTTTCTTTGCTGGTGAGTTTTAAGCTCGAGCTATCATAGTGGGTGTGGATTGATGTGTGGAACGGTAGCTATACATTCGACGGTCAAGTTCAACTACATCTACCGAAGTTCGCATTCGTTTGCACGAAAGGCTTGGATCCACGTCGAGTTGTTCTATCAGACGTTTAATTTGCTGTTTTCGTGGTTCGCTTTGGTACGTTTTCATTTCCCTCCTTCTATCCTCTTTACCTTGAGACTGAGGAGTTTTATATTCGAATAGGGCAACTACTACATTGCGTTCGTCATCTTGACGAATTCGATGGAACAGCTCGGACCCAAGGCGATTCATTACTTGAACATTATCTTGAACTATTTCTACCTCGGCATGTTGACGATGTGTTTCTTGTTGTCGTTGGGTAATCGGCCGCAAGGGTGAGCCTTCCAGATTGTTTGGAGTGGGAGAGTTGGGCGCTAATTATAGTGGGTTAGGTCTAAATTCGGGTATACGATGGCGTTTATTGGGTTTGGGTTGATTACCGTTTATATGACGGTGAGTAGATCAGGGTAGAGATCGGGAAGGGAGTGTTGATATTGGTTCCGACAGTTTGCTGCGTTCTTCCTCGCGGTCAAGTCAATTAACGACCTCACTTCGCAAGAAGGCCCGCTCAACTTTGGATCGTTCTTTACCAACTCGATCTTCCGAAACGTCGTGATATCCATCGCGGCGACGCTGGGGCTATACATCGTGGCCTCGCTCTTATTCGTAAGCTCCCCTTGCAGTGTAATCTCTTGGCTTGTGCCTGACGTGTCGTGGATAGCTGGAACCCTGGCATATGATTACCTCGTTTATCCAGTACCTCCTGATGGCGCCGTCGTATATCAATGTTTTGAACGTTTATGCTGTGAGTTCTCACTTTCTCTTGCGTTTAGGCTGTGAGCTCATAACCTGATGGGTGTGTTTGATAGTTTGCAAACGTGCACGACGTATCGTGGGGAACTAAAGGTGATAACAAGGTCAGCACCGATCTGGGTGTGGTCTCGACGGGCAAGGACAAGGGTACGGTCGAGGCGGCTGTTCCGACCGATCAGAGGGATATTAATGCGGCGTATGAGGATGCTATGGCTGTGCTCAGTGAGTTTTGTGCTCCAGATTGGGTGAGGGGAGAAAGAGAGCTGATGGGGTTGGTGGGCAGATTCGAAGCCGCCTGTGGTGGATCAGAAGCGAGATGCGGCGACTAAGCAGGAGGATTATTATAGGAGTTTTAGGACCAAGTGAGTTTTGTATTTGGCAATAAGGGTGGTAAGGTGTTGATAGATTTGTGTAGCGTGTTGTTGGCTTGGACTTTGAGTAACGTGAGTTGACTAGTCGACAAGATGTTGTCGGGTCTCTGACAATTGTTCGGTTCCTAGGGTATTCTGGCTGCGGTTGTCAGCTCCGCGACTAGCCCGAACGCGACGACTAGCGCGAGCAAGGCCGTTGGTGGATATATGGCGTTTATCTTGTTCTCGGTCGCTGGACTTGCTGGTACGTCCAAGTTCATGATTTCCGTAACCCATAAAACTAACGATCGGGGATAGCATTCCGGTTTATCGGATCGACGGCATACATGATCATCCGACTGTTTGCAGGTGAATAGACGGATGAGTGAAAGAGATAGATCTCTCGGTAGTGGGACAGACAGACAATATGACTTTTGATGCATCGGGCTTTTTTGTGTTGTTGTAGTGAATCTAATTATTTATCGTGTTTGCGTTGCAATGATACAATTTTTCGTTTTTCTTTTGGTGATATATGCGGGATTTGTGATTGATAATGTGCGTAGAAGTTAGACCTTGGAGAGTGAGAAAATTGTGGTCCATGGACAGAAGTGATATCATGGCCACTCATTATCACGTGACCTGAGCCTTGTGCTCAAGTTCTTTTACAAGACGCATATCTTCTACTGGAGGCACCAGTTGAAGCACCCGATGCTACTTATTCCATCCGTACGGACTATAAGCAATCCAAGCTCTCTATAGACCGTAGCAGCAAAAGCTCACGAAGACGTACTTGGGAAGACACGATCACGCCGCCTAGGTCAACAAAGCCAATATCGCTGATAATGACCTGCTATATGCGTGGCGCCTTTGCTCCAAACTGGTTGTATGATCACCACAAGTAGTATTATACCTTGCCGCTGTGATCTTCGCATATGTTTGGCTTTTTGGGCCGATCTAAAATTCGTTTTCGATAAGAGAGCAGCACTCGAACCCAGTGCTCATACATCACAAATGCCCGATTTGGTTTTCAATATAATACGATAGCACGATACACTGATCGTGAAGCCACCAGCTTAACTGAAATTTTGAACTTGGCATCCTCGGGGAGTCCCAGGTGGTCATTCTCCGAGTACGCATGCATGCCTACCAAGTAACACAGTGAATGCCAGCTTAGGACGTCTTGAAATATAAATACCATGAGAACCAACCAGTATAAGGTACACTTGAGGTGACTTCCTGCGACAGGGTGGTGAACTGGGCATCAAGTCCCATTTCGACGGCTACTCGAGTACCGAGCACATACAACTGTGATGTTATGTCCATACAAACTAAAGCAGCCAGCGAGCAAGGTGCGTAGCCTGGTCACAGACTCATCTTCATTAAACAACTTGGCAGCTTTGATCAATACTGTAGTGATCGTAATTATACTAACGCGGCGCTTGCGCCGCGTGACAAAATTCTGCAAAATCTGTATTAACCATAGTATGGATGCGACGTGACATGAGGAAGGTTACTAACAGACATACCTGAAGGAAAAATGTACATACTTAGATATAAATTACGTTTTTCTTTTCCTCTTGCAGCCTCAAGGCATGAGGGATAAAAACAAGCCACTTGGTCACCCGGAATAACGTATTTATTGACTTATTGTATATACAATCAATGGTATAGTTGCTCTTTTAATCTAAACTCTCAAGTGTGACAAAAATTCGACCTTACTTACGGTGGGGTATTTGTGACGTGACGGACCCCATTTTTTATTGACACTTACGGCCTAGCGCGTCGCTACATGTTAATACAATTATGATTACTACAGTACTCTATGCAAGAACACTCCGCTACAAGTTATAAAAACCCTAGTCACCTCAAGACATCACAAGGAAACATCCGGATTAGAAGCCCTCTGCAGAATCGGCAATGCTTTCATCTTCTTCCATATCATCGGTACTTGAGTCTTGCAGGACTTGAGTGAGCACATAAAAATCGCCAGAAGTTAGCGAGTCCTCTGAATCTGTGTTGTGGACGGAAGATGTATCAGAATCCGAGTCGTCTGAGGTGTCCGCTGAGCTATCCTCGGACTCTCGATCCGAACCGTCAGAACTAATTTCTCCCTCGAGGTCGTCATCATCACTTGTGTAGTCACTCGAGTCTACTACCTCTGAATTAGGTCCCTATAGATAGGTAAGCTTAAGAACTAATTATATTGATATCGGAAAAAAGGTACACACCCGGACTAACGCTAAGTCTTCGCCGACGTAAATGTCGGATTCTCGGGAGTAGTAAAAGCTCTCTGTAGGGTCATGGTCTACGAGTTCTTTATCATAGTCGTCCAGACAAATCACTCGGCAGGTCCCGTCGGCAGATTTTATGCGCACTGAACTATTGTACCCAACAAAACTGAGTGTAGGTGGGTTCTCGATCGCTGCGTTGGCTGGCGGCCATATAATAAGGTCATGGTCATACGTTCTTTGCAGCCGCACACTGGCGAGACTTCGGGGCAGGTTTTCTAGTGCAAGGATTTTCCTTGCAACTGATCTGTCCATTTCGAAGAAAGTCAGATGCTGTAGTGACTGAAGCTTCTGAAACACTTTGTCCCATGCTGTGGATCGGTAGGAGGGGCGTTTTGGACAGGATAAAGCCAGACTGGAGAGACATGGTGCGACGGTAGCCAATCGACCAATGTACAGCGGAATGTTTCTCGAGCTACTCGAGTCAATCCTTAAACTCTCAAGTTTAGGCAAGGGGGAGTGAGACAATATCAGCATGATCTCCAGGTAGCCAGAGGTCAATTTTAGCTGTTTGAGTGATGGTAGTGACACGGGTGGTTGCGTCTCTTCTGGAATGGTGTCAAGGTAAGTTCCCAGGTGTGCCGAGTGCCAGAGAGTCAAAGAAATCAGATTCGGAGTCGAGCAAAGTATACTTCGCCAGTAGTCAAAAACGGGACCACCATCGCCTATATCTGGCACCGAGAACATCTCGATCGTTGTAAGGTGGGTCGAAAAAACGGAGCAGTCAGGAGCAAAACAATACGAGTCCACACGAAGCACCGTGGGCTCTATCTTTAAGGCACCAAACTCACTTGAACCCCCATCGACAAGTTCGAGCTTAGGAAAAAATATACTTTTCCCCATCGGACCGACTGTCAAGGAGTCTAGCTCGAGATTCTTGTTTCGTTGCCCAAGGAATGCCATGGTCTCTTCCATGCAAGATTCACACCAGAACGAAATATCCAGGGATCTCCACCGCTCAATATGCCGTTTAGTTATCTCTATGGCATCGCAGACCCTCACAGGTAGGCTATGGATTATGTGTATATCTTCTGGAGGCTGCCAAAGTTTGACATCAATAGGCGCATCAGCTGAGTTTAGAAGCCAAAGCTCGGTGAACGCGTTGCCACGAGAGACATCGACATAGGACCACAATGATGGAGAGTTCAAGACCGCCTGGCGCCAATGTTGACATACATGTGCGCAGATAAGTGGGATATATGATCTACGAGGGAGCAAGACGAGAGGTTTGACGATCAGGACAAGAAGATCTACCGGGACTGTTTGCCAAGTAAGGGTGGGGTTCACTGTGTCTGCTGACATAGTAGAAAGTAGGGGTGGCCAAATACGAATACGATATTATCAAATCCCGTGGAGCTTATCTTAATACGGACCTACGGATCTTGATAACAGTATCAGCCCGTATTAATCCAGTATTGTATTACAGCATATCATATTGTATTATTAGCAACGTCCATGAAACGACCGTACGGACTCCAGTACACATCACAGACGCTCCAGACCATTGATACTGCAATGTACTCGGCACGAAGGTCATAGCGTCGTGCTTAGATAGACAAAAAATCAATGAGATTCATTGGTAGCTGAGGTATCGTATCATGCTGTATTGTATCAAGTTAGGAATGTATTATATTAGGTCATATCAAGCCGTGGAGCTCGGGATTTAGTTCGGAATAAATCAGTATTGGATTCGTATTCCGTGATGATATCTGATATGGATCAGTATTTGGCCACCCCTAGTAGAAAGACTCCTCGTAAGCGTAGCGGAGTTGAGCTGGCTGATTTTGAGTTACCGAAGATAAGATATTTGTTGCTACAGTATATTCAAGTAATCAGGTCGGCACTAAACCGATCCGCAACACATTACGTAATTCGGACAAGAACCCCAACACAAACACGTGCAGGACTCTCAGGATCAACGACTCCGTGGTACTTTGGTGGCCCACTAGCAGGGAATTTCCATTGTGACTCGGATCGTTGATAGAGGCCAGCTGGGCCAGCCAGTAGAGATAGTACTAGGCTTATCCAGTATCAACAGATTCCGACCATTCTTGAAAATCGGTTGAAACTTCAGGTTGACGCTCACCATGCCAATACTGGGGAAATGGCTATATGCACAAGGGTATATCTCTTGGTCAAGTTGATTGCGGAGCAGTGAGATTTGAAATCAGACATAAGCTGCCCCACGGTCGGAGTCATCTCTCGCCTAGCCCTGGGTCAATGCATCCCGCTAGCATAATAAGTAGTCTCGTTGTATTCGCAAGTGCGAGGAATCCACATTCGGATTCAAAACTTGTGAGGTAGAGCGGCTAACTCGCAGCCCGGCCATCTGTGCTATGATGCCAGTGGTAAGTTGGCTATTATATAACCAAGATAAGTTTGAATCAAGATACCGTAGTATGAGAGCATACACTGCCAGACAGCATTGAGCTCACAGCAGATACCTCAGCGAGGACATGTCCCCGCTGTATGCGCTTACTATCGGAATCAATGACTACCCCAAAATTGCAGGCCTCAAAAACGCGGTGTGAGGCGTGGAATATTTTCGAGATTATCCCGTCAAGGACTCGTTCATCCCTGAAGCTCAAATTATGACAGTCGTGAACAAATGGCAAGCAACAGCTCGTGATGAACTTATCAGTGCGCTCGACATCAATCGGAAAATTAAGACAAAAGACCCAACAGTGATTTCTTCGCGGGTGATTTCAACATGTTAGACAAGCCCGAAAGGTGAGAGGTTGGCGAATGCCACTCGGATTCCAAAACTTGTACCCCGGACATTAAGACCGAGGATGCCTCTGGAAAACCTGTGGTCGCAATCTCAGATCATTTGGATATCAGGTTTTCTTTCCAGGCTCTTCCAACGCATGACGCACATCTCAATACGTAGGATGGCACGTATTTCAATATCGTTCACAGAGAGGCACCTAGCTACACAAGGGTTGGCTAACTCCCGCTTGGTTATGCGCACATATGTATAAATGGTGCCCATCGCCCAAACTTATCCACACCAACCTGGTCGCGAAGGTATGCAGTAGCTTTATGCAAGGCCCTTGCCGCCTGGCTAGAGTCTGGCTCCTTGCCTTGGAGCACATACTCATAAAACTTGCCTGCGACAATAGGCGCGTCTTGATCGACAATCGACCACATGGTAGCCACTACCGTTGAGAAGCCCACAGTGAGGAGCCCTGCTGCTAAATGCATGGCCTCGTTAGGCACCTCCTCGTCTCCGGTTGCAGTCTGACAGGCTGATAAGAACGCTAGCTGACCAGCGAGATTGCTAGTGCTCGCAATTGTGGCAATATCCAAGTCTCGGTCGTGAAGGTGAAAGGCGCTCCGCATATGATTCTGAGATCCGTGGCAGGCTATATGCATCCAGTTGTGGTCTTTGAGAGCCTTGACGACTTTATCAGTACAAGCGTCCCCGTCGTTTAGTCGTGTGTAACGCAGATCGGCAAACTTTGCTTGTACTTGGTCTAGTTCACCACGAGTGCCGGGTAGGGCGTTTAGACCCCTAACAGGTTTCTCGTGACCAACCAAAAGCATGCCCGAGAACGGAGGCTGGATAGCAGTCGGACGGTGCGAGGTGCTGATACTGTGGGTAAACGAAGAGACAGCGAGATTATAGAGGATAGTGTTTGTGTTGGAGTAATCTCCGGCGGCGTGAAGAGGAAGGAGCGCAAGTGGTCCACTACTACACCATGTGATATGAGGAAGCTCTTCGATAGGTAGAACTCGCTGAAAAATATCAAAACGGGGTCAAAATAGGCGGCTCAATCGAGGGGATAGGGGGCCTACATCAATCTTGAGCTGAGCCAGAACCGGCCGAACGAGGTCGTACCAAAGCATGGAAAGAACTTGCTTGATGGCCTTGCTGGGGTCTCGCTTCACCGATACACCCCGATAAGACAGATTACTGGAAACATCTATGCGTGCTTTTGTCGCTTTATCGTAGGAAAAGTTCTTCAGAGACAGACATGAGATTGCAGGTTTAGTATGAGGTCGGATTAGCAGTGCATCGCACCGCTGCTTGGTCAAATGCAGTAGAACCAAGACTCCATCCCGAGCACGCGTAGTCAGTTCGGACACCTTGAACGGAGAGAGAAAATTCTCCAAGCCGGGAATTTCTCGAATCATGTCGATAATACCATCTCGACGAGCGACTGCATAAGCCCCCATGAGTCCAAGATTGGAGGCTCCTAGGCCATTTCCGGAAGAGTTAGCGCTAGACGCTAGGTCAGAGACAAATTCGCGGTCCTGCGCCAGGAGGATTTTCTGCAAATCGTCTGCCAGTTCTCGAGATTTATATCGCACCTCGTCCATCGAGACCCGTAGACGTAAGAGTTGACCCCATACAAAACATCGACCTTGCTCGAACCACTCGATAGCAAGCTCGTATTCTTGTACTTGGATTGCGTATGAGATCGATTCGGCAACAACAGCTCCCCAATGACCATTAATCCAGTTGTGTCGCGACCTGACGGTGGCAATGTTACCAACAACCTGCGGTACCAGCTTCATACAAAGCTTGTAGAACTCCATGATAGTTGCGGGTTCGCCTTTTATTTCAGCCAACCTCAATCCTCGCACTGCCCGTTTGAGGTTTCCTTGAGCCTCACCGCTCTCGGACTGCAGTAAACGCCTGTGTAACTCCGGTGACGCTGATGTTTTCTCCCTAAAATGGCGACGTTCACTGTAGTATTTTGCAAAATGACTCTTTCGCGGTGTTCTGCAGTAGTCGAATTCGGCCGAGGCATCCCAGCGATTCGGATCACCGTTAGTTGACGAGTTGTCCCCTGACGCCTATATGTGCGGGGGGTCACCATATAGGCATAAATCGGAATAGGTTATATCAAACTGACATTGACAATATGTGTGTTGGGTGTGTTGGCCTGGATACGAAACTTGGTTTTGACGGCCAACATCTCAGCATGCATGGCTTTATAATCCTTAAAACCCGGTACTGAGCTTCCTGGAGGATAAGCAAACTTGCGTGCACCTACTGGAGTGTAATGGCTACTAGCCTATTCGAGCCATTGAATGAGCACAAGCGAATGTATACGGGGTGGAATATGTCAAACTCACACCAATGCCCACCTCGCGTAACGCGAGAGATTCGCTCTCGGTAACCAGCATAGCCGCATGCATGAGCTCGTAGTCCTTTCCATTCAAAGCTTAGATGCTAACACCCGGGAGAAGTAGCTAAAATTTACTAAAGGATTATATGAAGTATCCTATCGAAGCTTCTACTGTCAATAGCTAGTCGTGTTCGTTCAGAAATAAGTACTGACCGGCACGACAATATTTAGCATGTTAACTAGTAGTACGGGCGAACGGGTCAGCTGGGATCGAGATGGTGAATGGTCGTTAATGCTAGGGTTTGATTCGAACGGCAAGCGATCTGCTCAAGGCATGCTGTATGCACGTGTATCATCTTTTTGATGGGTACACGTTACCAACTGGCGGCAGCACACTACTCATTTGAGACTAATAGGGGCTGATGCCCCCATAGAGAATTGTAATTGCCGGCGCCCACGTCCGCAGAGCGCGAAACTTGTCAGAACCAGGCATGTGTTTGTGGGATACGGCGGTGGCAGTACAAGCCGGCGCCTCTATCCCCAGGTCTGGAACCTTGTCATAGTAGGCCATAACTACAAGATCCATGCCGCTTTCTTCACGCGTGCCCAAATTTGGTAGACAAGTTATTCCGCGACGTAGTAGAGTTGAGCTTGTTCTTTCCTGTCGTTAAAGGTCGGATTTTCTTCGACAAATCCAACCTAACTTCGACATCTTTGTGTATCAAGTCACCCCTAAAGCCGGTCAACCCCGAAGGACCTGGGCAGCGCCCATGTGCAGAACCCCCTGGATCAGTAGTCACCTAGGCTGGGTACGAGACCAGCTCGCGTAAAATCCGAGAACGAGCTCGAAACGTGTCGACACTGATTGAAGAACGTGTTGTACGAAATACCCGTAAGCATGGACTATATGCGCGATAATATATTACTACAGCTCTAATGTGCCCCGTCTATACATCTAATCTATCTACTCTTTTAGGTCCACGCCTGAATCACTGAGCTGCTCATTGACGAACACCGCCTGCCGAGCAGCCAAGCCCCGAGCGTTTTTGTAAAATACGACGTCCCCCTCGTCTTCAATAAACTATCACGTCGAACTCAGTAAGAAGATATCTGATAAGCTCGCCAGGTTGCCTCACCTTGCACTCACGCCACACTCGATAAACTTCACCCCAAGTGCCCGGTCGCCCTTCATGACTATAACCAGCACGAGCGAGCCTAGCTTTAAGATGACGCGATGCTTCCCACCTAAAACCCAGATGCGACATTATTGTAGCACCCCCTTCCATGTAATCGAGTCACTTACGCATGATAATGGGGGATTTTACTCGACACATGATGCAGCACGTGCGTCTCGCTAATTCCGTGGGTTAGTGTGGCGCCTAGCCACCCGGTGATCGACGCAACGAATCCTTCTCCACCCAACAAGTTTCGGTCGAGAGTTGAGAGCGCGCCACGGGTAAATGTAAATGTCGAAGCACGGTAGTGTGGTAAAAGAGGGTCGGTGTGCTACATCCCATCTACACGTTCAAATTCGCTCATCGACGGAACGGAAAGTTAAAACTCACCTGAAGGAACGTAATCATAACTAACCAATGATTGACCCAGAGATAAGGAGTGAGATAGATTGTGAAGACTTCGAGGAATCCTCGCTGCATCGACCAGAGGATAAGCGCTCCGAGCCAAAGGAAGATACCAAAGTCGGATAGGAGAATCTGGTTGTACTGGTGCGGAGCAAAGAGCGCGCCGCCAGGCATAAAATGGTTTGTCCACTTGGGGTACGATTTTTGACCCGAGATATTGATCAACAGGTACAACGGCCATCCAAAGAGCTACCATAGAGTCAGTTAGACCTTTTTTTCCAGAGAACGTTTGAAACCTTCAATACTCACCAAGAGCGCAAACACACCCAACGCAGCACCCAACGGCGAATCTCCAATCGCCTCGAGCATCTCTTCTTGCATCTTTTCATCCAGTCTTTCACCCTCCGCCTCTCTCCTAGCCGGCAACCGCTTCTCACTCCTAGTCCTAGGAATGTACGCCTCGTCTTTCGTACAATGACTTGTCGACGCATGGTGTTTCGCATGCGAGATCCGCCAACTATGGTACGGCACCCCGAGAGCAGAATGTAACGCCCATCCGACGGCGTTGTTGAGCGATTTGTACGGGCTAAACGCCTGGTGTCCGCATTCGTGTGCGATGATCCAGAGACCGGTTCCGACGAGTCCTGCGGCGAGGGCGTAGATTTGCCAGCAGATAAATCGAGCGAGAGGGTAGAGGTGAGGAGATAGTGCGTTTATGGTTGGTTGAATGGGCAGAGGGAGGTGGGATGTGAGCTTGAATATGGGAAGGTTCGTTGGGTTAATCAGAGGAATGAACGTCGTAGCTAGATAGTAGAATATCCCGAGTAGCGCAAAGTCCATCACGACATACGAAAACGAACGGAGCACGGATCGCTCAAAACAGTGAGGTCTGCGGAAAGAAATCCATAAATAAGAGCAAGTCAACCAACTCGCTCAAACTAATACTGTTCGTCGTCAAACTCACGGAATAACGCTCAACAAATCTTTCACAGTCAACTCGGGTACGATAAACTTCTCAGGTCCAACCTCGGACTCGATTGCAGCTTGTTTCGCCTTGTGCGCTCTGACGGCGGCTTTGGCTTTGGCTCGAACACCCATAGCAAAGATAGAAAGAAAAGAGTGGGAGGGGAAAGAACACACGGACGAACGAGCGAGGGGGTTAAAGAGAAAGCCGCATCGGCGCGCTGGCTTTTAGTACGTCGGCGATTGGCAATGACTCCTGAAACGGGAAAAGGTGGTAGGGTCAAAGGCTAAAACGAATGTCAAACGGGCGAAGGAATTCTTATGCAAAACAAATAAACTTACAATCGCCCGGTGAAGTCAAAGCGGCGAAGTCAAGGTTTGACCATTAATAGGGCCAAATTATTGGCAAGCGAAATTGTTATGGGAGTTGACTTTTGAGGAAGGTGAATTGCTACTTTTAGATCGTTACGTTCCACACGGATTTCCTACGCATATATATACGAGCCATTCAGAAGTGCGGGGTATGTTTTGATCTAGGACGTCGGGTCTCTAGGGAGGTGCCAAGCGCCACTAGTGAGCCTATTTCAAGTACATACGTTCTTTGAATAACCTTTTCATCGTTTTCCTCATGCAGATTGCTGAACCGAAAGAATTTCACCACAAAAAGAAAGCATTTTATAATCATCTCTCGACATCAACGAAAAGAACGTTACAGGAGAAAAACAACAACGACCATCTACTCTATCACACGAAAAAGCAGAGCTCTCAAAGTACCCCCCCCCTCAAATCCACTAAAAAGAAAGCCCAAAAAACACCACCGCCTCAACCCTCCTCGCACAGGCTTAATCCTTCCCAATATCAACACCCGAGTCGCTCACGCCCTCATTCGCAAACACCGCCTGTCTCGCCGCAAACCCGCGCGCGTTTTTGTAAAACACGACCTCGCCCTCGTCTTCGACAAACTTGCACTCGCGCCAGACGCGGAGCGCTTCGGACCAGGTGCCGGGTGCGCCTTCGTGGTTGTATCCGGCGGAGGCGAGGCGGGCTTTTAGGTGACGAGATGCTTCCCATCTGTATCGAATGAATTTAGGTAAGTAATAGGGTTAAGAGGAGAGATGTGGGACATGAGGGGGGAAGGGAGATGGGGAAGAGAATGGAGGGACGTACGCGTGGTAGTGCGGAATCTTGCTAGCAACATGATGCGCGACGTGAGTCTCGCTGATGCCGTGCGTAAGAGTCGCGCCGAGCCAGCCCATGATGGAGCCGAACATTCCGGATCCACCCATAAGGTTTCGGTCGAGCGTCGACAGAGCGCCGCGAGTAAAGGTAAAGGACGAGGCGCGATAGTGCGGGAGGAGGGGGTCGGTGTGCTGTGGGAAAGGGTCACGTGTTAGTAGATTTCCTTCTTCGAAAAAATGGGGCAGAAAAACTAACTTGGAGGAAGGTGATCAAAACCAGCCAGTGGTTGACCCAGAGATAAGGAATGATATAGAGGGTGAGGACTTCGAGGAATCCAGAACGGTATATCCAGGTCCCGACGACCGCGAGCCATAAAAAGATGCCAACGTCCGAAAGAATGATCGAGCCAAACTGGTGCGGCGCAAAGAGCGGCATGCCAGGTGTGAAATGGTTCGTGCCCTTGGGGTAGGACTTTTGACCCGATGCGTTGGTGATGAGGTACATCGGCCAGCCCATCGTCTACCAAAGAAAAGAAGGTCGCGTGAGGAAGTGAGTTGGGACGAAAAAAGATAGATTAAAGTAAAACGTACGAGTTGAGCAAATACCCAGAACGTAGCAGCCAACGGCGAATCGCCCAACGCGTCCCAGAGCTCTTCTTGCACCTTTTCGTCCACGCGCGAACCGGCCAGATCTTCTTTCGCCGGATCCAAAGGCGGAAGACCGCGCGCAGAACGCGACTTGGGCACAAAGACCTGGTCGTTTGTCAAGTGACTCGTCATAGCGTGATGTTTCGCGTGAGTGATCCGCCAGCTATGATACGGCACGCCTAGAGCAGAGTGTAGAACCCATCCGACGGCGTTGTTGAGCGTCTTAGACTCGCTAAACGCCTGGTGTCCGCACTCGTGCGCAATGACCCATAGACCAGTCGCGACCAGGCCTGTGGAAAAGCCATAGATCTGCCAGCCAGCGAATCGGCCGAGGGTGTACAGGTGCGGGACCAGATTTTGGACGGATGGGGGAAGCGAGGCCAGAACCTCGGACGAGATCGGGAGGTCGACCGGGTTGATTTTGGGGATGAGGGTCGTCGCGGCGCGGTAGATTCCAGCGATAAGGCCAAAGTCCATGGCGACGTACGAGAACGAACGAAGGGCTGAACGATTGAAACAGTGAGCGCTGCGATAAAATGTCACTTTAGCTACGCGTTTTGGTTATCTTTTCTCGCGTTGAATCACGTACGGAATCACGCTCAACACATCTTTGACCGTCAGCTCGGGCACGATAAACTTTTCAGGTCCAGCGAGCTTGTCCGCGTCGGCGAGCGCTGCCTGCTTGTTGGTACTCCGGTGCGTGAGCTGGGACATGATCAAACGGCCAGAAGGGGAGGGGGGTCTATCGTCTATCGTCGGAAGGAGGGGAGAGACTAGAGGAAAACGAGGGAACGTCCGAGTTAAATAGGTTCAGGTGCTCGATGATTTTTCCAGTCGCCCCAACGCTGCATTCGGCAAATCATATTGGATTATGTAAGCGTTATTCTTCCGGGTCGCTCCACTTTGGCTAGTGGGTTGACATTGTATGCGTCGATGGAAGTGCGGAACGTGGTGTGTTGTGGATTCACATGAGTATGTAGATAGTCCCGCCAGTTCCGTGCGCTCTCTGGGCGAGGGCTTTTAGAGTTGGTGCACGGTCGGCCAATGAATTTAGACGCATTCCGCTGGTTACCCTAAGCGCACCGGCACGTTACACACACTTGCCATCCCCGGCAAACAAGCCACCGTGATGACTGGGGCGTTTTTTTTCGGCTACAGATTACAGCAAGCAAGACTAACCCCAATATCTAAGCTTGACGTAACACGTGGATAACATCGATACAGTACTCGGCTCCGATACATCCTCCTGCTTCGTATTACAGAAAGAATGGGAGGGGTGAGAGGAGCGAGCGCAGAGCGGAGGTGCTCAAGTGTTGGGGAAGACGTGGGACGACCGAAATTAATCCCATAATTAAGTTTTCAGATGTCTGGCTTGGCAGGATCGGCAGCGTAAGCGCTGAGCGCTACTCGAGGCTTTTGATCGAGTGGCGTGGCGTCCAATCAAATTCAAACTATAACTGCACCCCGTGAATCTCCTGGAAGGTTGAGCATGATGACGCTTCTGATGCGCGAGGTTATAACCTTACTACAATGACAAGGGGGAAATGGTAGGGTGAAGAACCCTCGGACCGGACGCAACAGATATCAAGTTCTATATGCGGCCTACATACAAGTAATCACACACAAGCCGCCCACCGGACTCGATCTGTTACTTGCCTTGTCTCAACCCATGCTCGAGCATTCGAGGTTAGGGGGAGACATGGTCTCTGGCTTCTTATGATCACGAGGGGGTTAGGCGAAGCCGGCGCCCCGTGGCGGATGCATAGCAAAGCGTGAGGGTGGGCGAGTCCCACCTCGCGCCAGACACAGGATATCAAACGTACAGTAAAGAAATGTGAAAATGAATCAGTCATGAACGAAGCGCAGGCGAAACAATTTAGAAGAAACGCAGTTGACATAAACGGAGAGACCAAACATTCCAACGGAAAGGGATAAAATCGAACCAGTGATAAACGGAAAGATGAACTAGCCGTGTACAGCCAAGAAACGCAATCAAGCCACCGTAGAAAAAAGAGAGTCATTGAATAGGGAGGGAGCGGTGGGTAGCGCGCAAATGTTGGGCACTGACGTTTGTGGAAATGAAAGCCTCAGGACGACGCTGTAGCCGTCCATCAGGAGCAAGCCGTGTCCTCAAAAACCGCTATATAGCGGTCAAAGAGAAAAAGTTCTTGCGAACTCTTTCACAGAGCTTTAGTGTTCTGGCTCAAAGAGCCTGAAGCCAGGAAATTTAGACTCTCAAAGAGCCAGAGAGTCTTGCTCAGTCTCCCGATTTGTCTGCGAAGTGCCAAAGAGTCAGATCCGGGCGTACCTCATGTAGACCCAAGGCTCACTGCTCCCACTGTGGGTGTATGATCTAGCACAGGTCATAGAACTCCCTCGGGGGTATTTTGTAGCATTTAGCTGCTTCCGTGCTGAGGGAACAGAATTCCACTGGTTGGTTCAAGAGATACGTTGATATTGCATCAACTCAAGATGCAGGATGTGGCTGTGCTATGCGTATCGCATCATTACTCGAGGAGTCGCAAAGAGCCAAAGAAGAGTCCCGACTCTAAATCCGAGGCTGAAAGAGTATTAAAGAGTAGAAAAGAGTAGAAAAGTTCTTGAGGCTCAAAATTGAGCCCCAGGTTTCCTCAGATGTCGTCCGGGCGAGGCGCCACTCACCTCGCGCGCAAAGAGGGTGGAAACCGTGCAGCTCGGTGATCCAACCCTGGAATTTATCCATGCGCGGTGAGTCAGCGGAAACTACAGTCGGACATCTGGACTCGCAACCTCTGGACTCGCAATGATTGATAGGGATTGAATAGATTTAGACCCAAATGTTGCCCTCTGGAGTGCGGAGAGCATTCAATTTTAGTGCAAATTCTTCCCGCTGTCGTTGCGAGTCAAGAGGTCCGACTGTATGCGTCGTGGACACATAGAACCAACCTACTTTAATCAAGCTCGAAAACGAAATTCCAGCTCCCGAAGGATATCGCGCACGAACCGTGCATCCTTCGGTAAAATCGTTTTAGGGTCAGATGAGGCGACTGGGGTGCGCAGCGGGACCTGCAAGCGTGCAGTTAGCGAAGAGGGTGTGGGGTAACGCATATAGGCGGTGAAGCGCGCAGCACTTCAGGTGACTGGGATTCTTGCACGCGTAGAACCGGTGAGACTACGCCAAACAAGGAGTGAACAGTCTACTTATATGATCTTTAAACGAGTATTTTGTGTAAACCTGGTGCTTGGTTAATCCGGGTGAGGAAAGGAAGCTCACAAACTCCCCCATCTAAGAAATATTGCGCACTGGCGATTGAAGCATCTCACATGTCAGTCGTCAAAGTCATTTATGATAGAAATACGTACACAAGACTGAGTACCTAGGGCTGTTTAGCTCTCAGGTACTAAGTCTATACTTCAAGGAGCAACTCATATATAGACCACCATCAGCGCTCGTTCGAGGTACCGTGGGCCTTTGTGATATACTTATAACATCCACCGTACCGCATGCAACGAGCAAGGCACCCACAGGCGCCTCCAGCCCCGATTCAGCATGGCAAGGGGCCGAAAGTTGAGGCCAGATAAGACAGGCTTAGCTTGCGATTAGGTTCGTGCAGGACCAGTCGTACCACGCCTCGAACGAAGTTGTAATTATTAATAGATTACCGGCTCCCTGCGAATTTAGCTAGCGAATAGTGCGCCAGGGTACCAGTAGGCGCTCCGGACAGCACGGCGCCTCTACCTTTCGACCAATAGGGTCCTCCCACCCCTTTTTGTTTATATTAAAACGATAAGCTACCGTGAACAAAAGTCTCAGCGCTCCATCGACGACGGGCGGATATCTTGCCAATTCACTAGCATTTATTCAATAATCAGATAAAAGCACAACGTGGTACCTGCCAATCATGAGCACTATCACACAATATGCCGTACATTACTCCACAAAATAGCGCTCTAAAGGCGTGGTCTGCAGCATTGACGCCGCGAGGTCGAGCGTCTTTGATCGGGACCAGGGTCCCGGTCTTGAGTTTACAGGTTCTCTCGCCTCGGCTCTTGCCTGAGTGATAATAAATTTACCGATGATCGAGGGTCGCCTCACGCTTCGCGAGGGCTATCTTTGCAGATCACAACTTGAGGTGATGAGCACGGCGTCCGCACGGGCGGCAAACGATCCCCGACTCCACAATATAAGCCCTCCATTCTCCAGCCGAGACGTCCTCTTCTCGTTTCCCCCGTCCCTACCGGCCCACCGTTGTCTTCTGTAGCTATTATCCACTTGCTTCACGATGTCTAAGGATATTCGAGATTCGGGTAAGCCTACATTTGCTTAATTATCCCATTTTGCTCACTACACGCCCGCGCAGGTATTGACCAGCTCCCCTACACCAAGGACCCGGAGATGGGACTAGTACCCGAGGAGATCAAGACCGTGAGGATAGAACGTGATATGCAGTCGGTGCGTTCATTGTCCTTCCCATAATCCTACTCTACTGATAACTGAGTGCTTTCAGGTGACGGTAGAAGGTACTTACACATACCAGCGTAGGCGTCTAATGTTCTAATTCCAATTTTCGTCAGGATTCCGCACTCTGGGTGTCGTCTCAACCTTCATCGCCGGAGTAGAGGCCCAGTGTTTTAGTCTCGTTTCTAGCCTTGAAAACCCGGATGCTGTCGTTCAAGCGATCAGCGCACTGTTGCTTATCGGCTTGTTGTTCTCGTCATTTGGAGCTGTTACAGCGTTGCTCTCGGCTCGCTGGTTTGAGTAAGTGTACTGCTTTGTTCTCGATCATTTCTTGTTACTAAGATAAGAATTTAGCCTATTGCAAGGTGACGAGGTTGAGCTGCTTGATCATCGGTGGGCATGTTCTCGAGCCGGTATTACTCGCGCCGTCTCAGAACCCCGAAAACGAGACTCGCTCGGTGAAAAGTTTGAATACACCGAAGAGGGTTATCTTCCGAATGATAAGATTAGGCAGAAGGTCCAGGCATGCCAACACCCCGGTCGAAACTGGATTCTGTCCAAGGCAGTATTCGTTCCGTTTCATCTGATCGTAATGTAAGTCGCATTCAAATACACCACCACCTCCTAACATTTGTTCACCGCCACGTCCCATAGTGGCTTTTTCAGTTTTGTTGCGGGGATAATTGTCTACACCTGGAAGTTCCAGCCGTTGGCTACCGCGATTGTATGCACTGTGGTTACTGGTGTAAGTGTTGCTCACCCTTACAGTGAGCCAGAGCTAAATGATCCGGTGTTACAGCTCGGTTGTGTGATCGTGCTCTGTTTGCATCTCGACTTTGAGACTCTGGGTGCGCTCAATATGATGAGTTTCAGGCGGGTAAGGCTATGATGGGATCTTGTTTGTATACAGTTGTCGCTTGGTTTCCTCATCCACTTGTACCTCGAGTTCAGTTTATATCACTGGGTTGCTATTGATATAATGTGTCCCTCATGCTAACAGAATGTTCAAGTCAGAGGAGTTTTTGCTGAAGACTTTGGTAAATTACAAACAGCAAGGCACCGAATTTCGCTAGATTTTGCCGTGTGCCTGGCACGTGATTGAGGGCTGCCTAGCGTCTTGGCTGTCCTCACTCAACCGCCACCTATCAATCCTATAATATCAAAGAAGATACCAAAATTCGGGTTCATCGGGAGGTCTCGTGTCTTATGATAGTATGGGAGGTGACGAAACAACTGTCTCTGTGAGGAGCTTGTTGGTGCGACCAAGTTCAGTCAACAGCATAGGTTATTTGCTCACTATTATATCAACGCAGTCTCTATCAGAGGTTATCCCTATACTAGCGGCCCATGGCTGCCCAGACATCACATCAAGATTAGACGAAGCTGGATTTAGCGAGTATCCGCTTCACGGTGGAGGATTTGGGGACATATACTTGGGCCGAATAAAAGGTGACATCCCGGTAGCTGTCAAATGCGCGAGACATCGAATCCAAGATGATTCAAATCGGCAAAATCTAAAAGTGAGTTGCTATTGATATTTGTCTGAAGGTTCAAGTCCCTAACTTCAGACTCAGCTAGTAGCTCGTGAGATACATGCTTGGTCAAAATGCAATCATGAGAATGTGCTCGCATTACTTGGGCTTGCTCAATACCGAGGGCAGCTAGCTATGATCTCACCGTGGATGGAAAATGGAACGCTGCCGGAGTATATTGAGAAGGAGCCAGATGTTGATCGTCTCGGGCTAGTGAGTCCAAAACTCCAAGTTTTTCAATTCGTCTTGACCAGTGGGACGCCAGTGTCATCAAATCGTCAAAGGCCTTTCATACCTCCACCAGCACAACATGGTACGTAGGCTGTAGGAAATTCAGTTTCGATACTCATTTGTAACGGCAACTCAGGTTCGCGGTGATCTAAAAGGGGTGAGATTTGTGTTTTCATACTGTTGAAGTACTGTCAAATATCCCTTGAGTAGGCGAACGTCTTTGTTTCTGCCACTGGCATTCTGAAGCTGGCTGACTTCGGGAATACCAAAATGAAAGAGCAGACTTTATGTTTTTCCACAAGAACCAGCCCTGTCTACTCCCTACGTTGGACTGTAAGTATTCGCGGTCAAAAACTAAGTTAAACATGATATCCAGACTGCTTCAAGGCGCCTGAGATTTTGAATGGATTACCTTGCGACGCACCAGCTGACATATACGCACTTGGAATGGTAAGTTTGATAAACATCTATTTGGTCGCAACTAAACAGTATTTGACTTGTAGACGATCTACGTTCGTACGCTTTCACACAACGGCTACAAATATTTGACTACTAATACTATCTTAGGAGACTGTGACTGGGAGTCTACCATATAGCGATAAAGTCGACATGGTGGTAGTAATTGAGGTAATAGTTCACCGGCGATTACCTAGTAGGAACGACGAAGCTATTCGGGTCCGATGCAATAAGAATCGCTTATGGAATCCACTGAAGAGCTGCTGGAACCATACCCCCACGGCTCGACCGAAAATCACAAATGTAGAGGAGCAGGTGCGTCGCATTCCATCATGTGGCCACTGAAATAACCTTAAATGAGTTTAGATCAAACTATTAATGAACGAATTGGCTACAGTGAATGAGGAAAGGACGTTTATTGTGAGTATTTGGGCAAATGTCCTCGTTAACAACGCCGGGTAAGCTGATCAAATGTATCGCGTATACGAACGTTCCAGAAACAGTTTACTGCAAGCAGAGTGAGGCCACATTCATCCTTTATGTTTGCGTTGTCTGACACCTAGGCCTAGCTGTTGCATAAATTCCGACAAGCATTCCGTAACCCACCTCGCCCGCCGGCGACTCTATCCCCAATTGCTGGTAGTATCAGTCTACTTTCGGCTGCAGCTCCGAGCGTGGAGGAAGACGACAGCGAACCGAGCTTGATCTCTGGCCAGGATGCGTTAATCATGGCCTCAGCTTTTCGTCAAATGATGCGCAAGCCGGACTTGACAATGCGGCCAGAGGAAGAAGGAGAGAGTCCTGAGGATAAATACGTTCGAGAGCAGGCTGAAATGATCAAGGAACAACTTTTGGAAGATGGCAAGAAGATATTGCGGTTTCGGGTACGGTTTTCCATCAATCGCGATCAATCGCAAAAAGTGGACGCGTGACGAAATCGAAGCAGAGCAAATGCCGCTGTATGCACCCAAAAAGTGATGTCTGTGGACAGTAAATACGTGGTTAGAGTCGCACAACCGGCGCACGTGCAACGGTGGTAGTTGCGTAACGATTGGCGAAGATTAAAAAAAGCCGTGTTTGAACGCAGAACCGCCGTTTGCGAGCGGTATGCGCGGCGGATT
>WSTH01000284.1:0-29484 GCA_019616345.1 Ceratobasidium sp. 395
AAAAGACTACGGGCAGATTTCCATTGAGCTAGAGCGGACGTGATGGTTGGTTGTGTGCCCTCTGACGAGGAAAATACGCTCGGCGAGGTCGAGGTGAGAACGCCGCTGTGCGGCTGAATAATAGATCATAGGAAATTAACTGGCTAAAATCTCTTATTTCCGTATGAGCGAGTGCTTACTTTCGGCATGCTGATTAATACAGAAGTATCAGCTAGAAAACCTAGCTGTAGTTTGTGGTGGAGGGCGGGAAGATAGCGCTGTGGGTCACGTGCACGGGGGTCTACAGTGAATGAGCCCGAACGAACGACCAGACGTCTGCAAAATTGAGCCGACAGCATCATCGTAATGGTGGGATAATATCGGTACAACTCATAAGAGTGCAAAACAATCTCATCGTACTTATACTCCGTTTTAATCCGTTGAGCAATATGTGCTCGTACCTTAGATGGGGGATTGAGGTTGGCTTTATCTAACAGATAAGGGACTTCACGGCGGCGGATTGTATAGGCTATATCGCAATATGCACATATCGACCTAAATATCACTCCGCTTTTCGTAGCTACATTTGGGGGAGTATTTAGCTAACATGTGTATCGAGCAATTTTTAGTTTGCTTGATGAGCCACCTTTCACGGGGCACTGTATATATGCGGTTATAACCTTTCGAGAGTTTGTTTTAACACGCCAACCAAGAACCATTGCGAGCGTTTGTAACGGTCCTAACAGTTAGACGAGCAGTCGAACTCTTGGACAGCGATAGAAGAGTTATGAAAGAACAAGGTTATTTTTCCATTGTGAGCACATGCAGCGGAGCCTGCGGAGCTGCATGCGCAGTACTGAGCAGGGAAAACGCCGGCGCGCCGCGGCAGGTCACGTGGCACGCGCAGCAACGCGTTCGACTCGCGCCTGACCACGATCATATCGTGTCAGCGCCCGACGTCGCGCGTCGCTTTTTCTTCCCGCCCGCCATCCCCTTCGACACGCCCGGTTGGCTTGCATAGACGAGCCCTCCCGACCCGTGAGTCGCACTCGCGGTTCGGGAGATCCGGCCACGCTCGCGCCGCCTCGGCGGCGCTTGCGTTCCCCAACCTTGCCGGCGTCTATGCCGGCCGACGGGGCGTGCCAAAGGTTACGCGAGCGACGGCGCCCAGCTCAGTACAACATATACGGCGTCGTCATATGTGAATATGAGTATGGTTGATTATTCAGTCATGTAATGAACAGATCAGCAAGCGAGACCAAGCTCACAGACTGTGTTCGGGGCCACATAGATGTTCGTTACTTAGCATGTAGCTTATAGGTACCGTTCATCATCGAGTGTTTTTTTTTGGGAAAGATACATGTAGGACCCCGACAGACCGTTCATTGACCCAGGAGCTTCTTCAAAGCGGACAACATTCTAGTAGAAGCAATCGGAAGATAGCCAATCGTGTCGTGATCTGTATCGATGATTTCGTATCGAGCCCAACCCAAGCCCGGTGCAGTGTCAAAAGTGACGTTAAGCCCGTCGGTCGCTTGTAGATTCACAATCACCTTTTCTTCAATTGCAGCGGCTTCGTCCGGCGTGCAGCATCCACCCTGGTAGACCCCAACCATCAGATCATGGCTATCAGCCAGCGGGCGAATCCGCAGCGCCAAATCGACATCGGTCACCCAAGGCGGCAAAATGACATGCCGTCGCGCAAGCGCAACCAACGAAGGAATATCATGCCAATCGAGTTTGGCGTCAACTACAGCCTGGATAACCGCCGCTTTTTCTCCCGACAACTCGGCGGACTGTAGACCGGGCCCGAACCATACCTTGCATAGGTACTCGCCAAAGGCTTTAGCAAAGTCTGCTTCGTCCATATCAAAGCTCCCAAACATCGAGATATGAATTGCGTCGAAAATGATTAGGTGAGTGGTCGCTTCAGGGAGATATAACGAAGCCTTGCAGGCAATCATCGCTCCAAAGCACCATCCGACCAGGATGCATGGCGTGGACCCCGCAACTTGAGCGATGGACTCGGCATATGCCTTGCTCATCTTCTCCAGTGAGTTCAGCTTGTGGTCTGGTTCAGGGGCGATGCCGTAAGTGACAATCCCAAGCTCAACGTTGTTGAGTTGGTTGACTACACGTGGGAGCATATCCAGGTCGCCGCCGATGAAGTGGAACGCGAATAGAATCGCCTTCGGCTTGCGAATGAAGCCGGCTGGCTGAAGTGGGATGATGTGAGGCGGTAACACGAGAGAACGGGCAGACTGAAGTTTGAGTGTTTCAACGAACTCTGCGAGCTCACTAGCTGTAGGATGCGTGATGATGGCGGTAAATGGAAGCGGAACCCCAAGCTTGCGCCGAATGAGGCTAGTGACCCTTGTCGCTAGTAGAGAGTGCCCGCCGCATTCGTAGAAGCTATCCTTGTGAGTGAGTTTCCTGCCAACCGATAAGACTGCGGAGAAGATATCCAGGATCGATTCGATTGTCACTCGGCGAGACTCTTCTTCAGCGCTCCATTCGGTGCCTTTGTCTGATGTACCCACAAATCGATGAACTAGAGATGGTTTGGGTAGCTTGGACCTGTCGATTTTATTCGAGTCTGAGAGCGGGAAACTAGCCACTCGGACGATGTAGTCGGGAACCATCTGGAGCGAACACTTAGATCGCCTTACGAAAAGAAAGAAGATGACTTACATATGCCGGAATCCGATGAGAAAGATGTCTATGTAACCCAGCCAATGTCCTTTCTGGCACGACCGTATCAATTCCTTTCCGACCTTGAGGCTTGGTCGTCTAATAGCGCATGAATCCGGGATTTAAATGTTAGCAAACCAGGTAAATCGCAAGCTTGAGTGCATACCATCTGAAGCTCAGGCTCGTCCTCGAGTTTGACGAATGCTACGATACGGTTCTGAGGTGGTTGAAGACTCTCGGTGAATGCTTGCGCTAACACGCAGCACTCCACTACTGACGTATACGTGCGTATATACGTTTCTATTTCGCCCAAATCGACTCGGAATCCGCCTTTGACCTTTTGCATCGAATCCATCCTCCCAAAGATCTCAAATCCACCCGAAGGGAGATGACGACCCATATCTCCACTTCGCCAACCACGTACGCCATCTCTGATTAGCATCTTCTGCTTATTCAAATCCGGCATGTTTAGGTATCCGAGCATCAGACAAGGGCCCTACATTCGCCGAGAGTGTTATAATAGGAGACTAACGCCACAAAAAACCTGTGACTTACCCAGATGACGATTTCCCCCACAAATCCTCGTGGAAGTTCGTGCCCAGAAGCGTTTACAATGGTCATCGCAGCGCTAGGGACTAGACTTTCAACGGGAATTCGTCGGTAGCGCGTGAGCTTTCGGAGATCCGAGTGCCTCAGTACACCGTAGTTGCTAAACACCGTGCCCTCGGTGGGTCCATATATGTTGACTATGTGTACGTTGGGGGAGCCACCCGTCGCGGAGAGCAATTGTAGCGCAAGTTCCGGCGTAAACTGCTCTCCTCCGACCATGAGGTGACGCATGCCGTCAGGGAAGAGCGAGTCTGGACATTCCTGGGTCTGGTCCAGCCACATCTGATACGCGGAAGGCGTCGCAAGTAAAGAGTTGGTAACAGGAACTTGTCTCATAAGACCGCTTAGATACTGCCCGTCCTTCTCGCCGTGTGGCTAATGAGGCGTTAGAACAGGTTCAACTAGCCGATGGCAAGAGAGGCTTACCTTTGGAAGCTTGACGCAACCTCCCGTGGCTAGTGATGGCCATATCTGAGCGCATACCCCGTCCCATGCCAAGTTGCTGGTTGCAATGCAATTGAGAGCGACGCCACCCCCTGCCCAGTTCGTGACCTCCTGAACCAGCTTTACGAGGCTGCCTTGCCCAATCACAATCCCTTTTGGTTTCCCAGTGCTACCGCTAGTATGGATAATACTTCAAAATTTTAGTATAATGCTGAAATCACTCGAAGCCCGTGCACTTACTATGCCGCTTCACCACTGTTTTCAGCTACAAGCGCATTCGGATCACTCAATAACGCGAGATTATTCTGTAGCCCATCAACGAGCAGAAGAGGAACCGAAAAATCATCCTCGGAGATTCCAAGTCTGTCCACGACCGCTTGATGCGCAAGAATACAAACCGGATTTCAATTCGAAATGATCTCCTCGGTCCGAAAACGAGGTTGAGTGACATCGCATGGAACAAAAACTAGCCCCGACAGGCAGACACCAATCTCGACCGCTACGGCATCGACGTTTCGTTCCAAGAGCAGAACCACTGCCCCGTTGATACAGTTAAAAGAGCTAAGCCGGTCCTGGATACAGTGTGCCATCGAAAATATTTGCTGATATGTGTAGCTTGTTCCCGTATTATCGTCGTAGACGGCTTGGCAGTCCCGGTGGCGGGTAGCAGAAGAAATTAGAAGCCCACCAAACGAGCGATCCCCGGGGCTGAGCTCGCGCAATAATGGAATATGAGCCGAAGACTGAGGGAAAATAATTTCACGAATTGACTGAATCGGTTGAGCGCTCCACGTATCTAGGATATGAGTGAACGCGTGAGCAAACGAGTCCATAGACCCCTGCATAAAGATATCTGAGTTATATTCAATTTCCCCAGCAAGTGAGCCGTCCTTGCTAAGCTCGACAAAACAAACCATGTCCGTATGCGCGGCGCCGTTGTTAAGTGGGTACCGCGCGAACTTGGTTCGGTCGCTGAGCTCGCCCTCAGGGGCATCGGTGAAATTGAGTACCGCCTGAATCAATGAGTCCCTAGACGACAACCGGTTGAAGCCAAGGGAATCCACAACAGAATCCAGTGGGACGTCCTGCAATCCAGACAAGAAGAGAAGATCTGCACGGATAACAGCATGTAGGTCATCGAGAGAAGATACAGCTCCAAGTCGAACACGGAGCGGGAGCATGTTGATAACTAAGCAACTTTAGTATTTTGCGGCCAACCAAAAGCAATCCCACTCACAGAATCCAATCGCATTAGCCTCACTCGAGTTCAGACGGTTCGCAAATGGGACGCCAATCATGAAGTCCTCTTGTCCTGCGGCATTAAGATGCAACGCTACTGCGAATGCCGTCATCAAGCAAGCATATGGGGACGTTCCAAGACGATTGACTAGTTGGCACACCGCATGTTTGTTGACATTGAAATGAACATTACGGCCGTGGCTAAACGTTTGAGAGTCGGGTCGGACATAGTCGGTAGGGAGCTCTAGGATCTGAGGTACGGAGTCTAAATAGGACACCAGAGCTGAGAGTCGATCCGAGTCGGGCCGGGCTTGCGAACGATAGCAGTGCGCAAAATAGCTTGATGCCGGAGCAAGCTCTTTTCCTTGGTAAAGTGAGACAAGCTCGTTCAAGAAAACCTAATTGGTTGGACAGTCAATCGGTAGATATTCAACAACAAATGCAACGACATACCCAATCAGAAAACCCATCCCAAATGATATGATGCGCGCACACCACCAAGATATCTTCCGCCTCGGATGACAGCAGCGCAATTCGGATAAGAGGGTCCTCAAACAGCTTGAACGGTCGAACAAATATCTCGTGCGCGCGCCTCGCAGCTCCCTTGTGATCCAACCTTTCATGGCAAAACACCGCGTCGAAGAGTTTATTGTCGAACGGAAGAATCTCTTGCAACACTTGTGCAGCATCGTCCTGAGAGAGTTTAACGCGAAGTATAGAGTGACGGCGGATCGTCTCCTTGAGCGCAGTATACAAGTCCTGGTCCGAGATATCCCCACTGATCTTGATCGCTAGTCCATCGTTAAACACAGGGCTTTCGGGAGAGATTTGTTGAGCAACATAGAGGCGCGCCTGGGCCGACGACAGAAGATGTGTTCCTACATCGAGGTTGTGGTGGTTAGCCGCTGGATGGTCCACAGAAGCGCGCTTGTTGGCAATCGAATCCTCTCCACGTGACTCCAAGAATTTCGACATCTGACCCAAAGTTGGGTTCTGTAGCAAGTTAACAGATGAGACTTCCACCCCCATAACAGAAAAAATCTTCGCGGCGAGCATTATCAAAGTCAGCGAGTGACCGCCAAGATGTAGGAAATGACTAGACGCGGAGAGCAACTCTAGATTGATTCCATCCAAGCATTCGGACCAAAGTCGTGCTAGCTCGGAGTTGATCTTTCCCGCATCTCCGTCGACGAGCTGGCCACGAGTAGGGACAAGATTTTTCGGATTTCCAACTCCTTGCAGAGCCCTACGATCAAGTTTGCGGTTCCGAGTATAAGGAAGAGCGGTGACGTTATAAAAACGAGCTGGGATCTCGTAAGACGCCAGAGTTTGAGCGCAATGGGCAACAATA
Organism: Ceratobasidium sp. 395; assembly: GCA_019616345.1. Classification (NCBI taxonomy): domain Eukaryota; kingdom Fungi; phylum Basidiomycota; class Agaricomycetes; order Cantharellales; family Ceratobasidiaceae; genus Ceratobasidium; species Ceratobasidium sp. 395. The sequence continues at coordinate 6,314 of WSTH01000284.1, forward strand.
TCGTCCGCATATACGTCGTTTTGGCTCGATCGCATAACGAGATAGGCATGGATAGAACGAGATGGCGTCTGAACATCTTTGTGCACTGCGACACCAACCTCCTTGACGCCGGAGAAAGACAGGAGACAAGCCTCAACAGCCTCGAGCTCGACGCGGAATCCTCGTATCTATTTATGTTGTTAGTGTTTGTATGGGCCAAGAGAAGAGTCTGCGGACCTTGACTTGTAGGTCGGCTCTTCCAGTAAAATGTAAAACCCCGTTCGAATCCATCCAAGCCAGGTCTCCGGTACAATACATTCTTGAGTGTGCGGGCGATTCAGCCCACGGGTTAGGGACAAACTTAGACTCAGTCTGAGCCGAGTCATTCAAGTAGCCGATAGCCAGTGCAGGACCCGAAATATATAGCATCCCTGTGTGTCCCGTGCCGACAGGAGAGTGCGTGACAGGATCGAGTAGGTAGCAGTGGTAATCTCTTAGCGGTCGACCAATAGGTAAGATGGGTGTGTCGATATCATTGTGAGCTTCCCAATAGGTTGCACAGACCTGGGAAATACGCATTGAGTACTAGACTACGCTTGCTCAAGCACCGCTTACCGAAGCTTCAGTTGGACCGTAGCCATTTAAGACCTGAGGATAGTCCCCGAAACGTTGCCGCCACATCTTGAAAACTTTCCCTAGAGCGGCCTCCCCTCCGATAGACACAATACGGATGGAATGCGGCAGATTGAAACCTTCGTGTACCAGATAACTTGTAAGCTGGTGCCAGAGCGCCGTCGTCAGAGTCAAGATAGTACAGCCTGACGCCTTTAGAAACCCCAAATACGAGCTGAAACTGGATAGGGCGCCATTGGGTTGAATTATGGTGGTCGCTCCAGCAACGAGCTAATGAACATTACTGCTTCAGATTGGCTAGTGAGGTAATAAACAGTGTACTCACGGGACAGAACAACTCGTCAATCGAAGAGTCGAAAGTATAAGCCGCCCCACGGACCCACGCATCCTCACAAGTTGCCTTGTATATCTCATTTGCCCCTCTACAGTAGGTCAGCGCGGCAAGGTGGGATATGACGATTCCCTTTGGGGTGCCTCCATGACCAAATTTTTGTTAGCATCTCCCGATACATGTGAAATCCTTACTCGCACCTGTAGTCCCTGAAGAGAATAATACATACGCTGGACTCGAACTATCCCGAAACCGGAGATGATTGGATGCGAGGTCCAATTCAACCCTGTAGGGTTTGGATGCGTCCAAAACCGTAATGTCGGGGCGCCCCACGCGTTCGAGCAAGCTACGAAGACAATCATACTGATCGAAGTCGGTGATGATGACTCCGATTTTAGCTTCGGAGAGTATAGCGCCGAGCCTGACAGCGTTTGAATCGAGCGCAATTGGGACAAATGCCGCCCCAGCAACCAACGTTGCCAAAGTAGCGACGACTTGGTTCAAAGTTCGAGCGAGGAAAAGTCCTACAAACGGCGTGGCGTCGTGGGTGGAGGAGCCAAGCTGAGACGCAAGAATGTTAGCGAGGCTCTGAACGGAGAGGTTAAGTTGGCCATATGAGATGCTTTTGTACAGGCTAGCGTCGAGGTAGCGCACAGCGGTCCTGGCGGGGTAGTGTTTAGCAGCATATTCAAGCGACTCTTCCAGTCGTTGGAAGCTTGGATTGGGATTGAGGGCAATAACCATCGTAGCTCGAGGTGTGGTGGGATTTCGGGGGGCTCAATTTGCTTCTTTAAATAAGGACCCAAACGCTCCGTGATTACTTCGAAAATGAGCTCATACGACTACCCTTATAGTTGAGCCCGATAACTGCACCCCAATTCCAAGTTCGGGTGCGATGGGATGAAGGAACATGCGGCTGTCTATGGTGAACTTTACTCTCGGTAAACGTAAAAAAAATCCACGCAATAGCTGTGGAGGATAGGTTTAAGGTTTGCGTTGAATTATTCGCTAGCGGAGAGACGGGACCTCAGGGATGGTCGCTGAGAACAAAACATCGGGCAAGCGAGGGACGCCTTTCTAAATGTGCCCTTTATGACGTGATTTCTGTGATACGAGTTACGCGGTCGGTCTTTGAAGCGTATTCCCTTTGGATATCTAGATACCCTCGTCAGCGATCCATAATCTCCGCAGTCTCCGTGAAATTGTATCTCAGTACCAGCATTAATCAAAGAAGTTAGTCCGATGTTAGGAAGTGAATGAAGTTTGATTGTTCGGTTCGGTAAGCCTTCACGCTCGACCCCAAAATCATTAGCCGGTTTTTTTCAACGCCACAATTCGCCTGCCTTACTTCGGAAATGAGCAAGCTCCGTCAAGTGGGGGCAGTCGATAACGCAATATGTTTGCCCAAAACACAATGTGCCCAAAATGCCCAAAGCTTGTACTTGTCGAGCACTAAAGTTCCAGAGCGCGAGCAAGGAGCGATGTGAAAAACTAGGTACAAGTATACTACCTTTTCCCGAGGGTCTACTCCTTTTCACTAGACTTGACCGCAAAATTCTCGGTTGACGGATTTTTGCGACCAAAAAATGGACATAAGTCCTCTAAGACACCGAAGCGGATAGTTCAAGTCTGTATCCCTGTTCTTTGCCAGGAGCATGGTCGGTATATTCAGCGCTACTATTTATATCCAGGATCAGTGATTTCATTACTGATTAGGTGAGAGCACTTCGAGTTCCAGAGCACAGAGGTATAATCTGCGAGCTTACGCTCTATGATCGACTGGTCAATCATCCGCTATCGTCAGATTGAAACTCTAGGCTTTTGTTTAGTCTAACCTAGGCTTTGGGGTAGAATCATGGAGGTAGGGCGGGGGTTCGTGCCACTTATTTGTGTAGGTGTCTGCGCTGATAGTCTTTGTACGTGTCTCTATAGATAGGATAGTATCCGTTTGAGTTATAACAAGTTTAGAAGAATCAAGCACCGCATTCGGTGCAAGGGTAGTAACACAATCGTATCTATCCGCGTCAAACACAACAATTGCCGGTTGGAAATAAAGTCACAGATTATATGCGCGTCAGGCGAGATTGATTTAGCTTATATCGAAGTGTTTTTATGATATCATGTTCGGACTCTTCCGCCGCCTTTTAGATATTTCTAGGAAGGTAAGTGTTGTATGTGCATTGGGATTGGTACGTTGTCTCTGAGGGTGGGGTTGCGAATCTCCATAGTGGTGCTATGGTTAAGCAATGTACAACGTTGTAAAGGTAATGCTACCGAGAGTGAGAAAAGAGTCACTAGAGCACTTCTGGTAGACTGAGCATGTATTGGTGTTCCGTCATACGAATGCACCATGCTAGTGAGGCAACCAATCTGAGAGCAAGGGGCGAGTCAGACTCCGGCTCGAACTCGATGTTCCTGTGTGTGACCAGTATGCGTCTAATCACTTACTCATCCGATGACTGCGACGATGACTACGAGTAGTGAACTAGGGGAGTATATGCGCTCGTAACTTTCTCCGGCGATTATTCTGGCGCGCCTCATCCAAACCCCAATCTGGAAGTTCGGAAGTACGTCAGCAATCTACTAAGAGAGTGACTCTTTGATGACAAGGACGAATTTAAATTGAATCATGAAAGGACAAGGCCGTTTTCTGGCTACGCGGCCTTGTCAATGGCATATGGATCCGATATAAGTCGTCCGAAATAAGGTGCATGTCTGATAAATGGCAGAAAACTAGCGGCTGAATTGATTTAATACCAGATTCAGACTATGGTGTGCTGGGGTACATATTATTAAACGTTCCTTGTAACACGCAAGTGAATACTCGGATTGTGGGTTTGGACTGCTTGTCCTTGTTGGCAAGCACGTGCCACCCGGTTGAGCCTGATAGTAACGTAACGCACTCTCGTCGTTTCCTCGGCGGACACTTGCACCAACCAATCCTACGCTCTATTCACTACTCTTGTCTCATATAACCCAAACAATGTTGAACGAGAATAATCATATGCATTTGGCGGTAGTTGACACGGAAAAGTAAGAGATTAGAGATGTATCAATGATAGCGCTCACCTTACGCTGACACTCCCCCTCCTCCAACCTATGGCCCCGTCCTAACCCACGTATCCTCAAACCACACTTATCCAAAACTTTGTTCTGGAAACGCGCGGTATAGTGCACCGAACCAGGAACCCGTAGCCGTTGACCAGATCCCAGCTGCTGGGAATCCTGTCGGGGGAGATGGCCAGAACCAGGCACTCCCGCAAGCGCAACCCGTAATCCAAGGACCAAATCAAGTCGTGCTCGGTCACGTACAGCCCGCGCCTCCGCCTGTCGTTGCCGCTGCCGTGATCAATGTTCCCAACGTTGCGCTACCCAATCTACTCCAGTTTCCGATTCCAGCGCTTGGGTTTGGACCCGCCCTTATGCCTACCCTGCCTGCCGTCAATGGCAACCCGATTAATCTACCGCTTATGCGTACATTGTACGGGTTCCCAAATATCCCAATGGAGGACGAACACGACGAAGGCGAGGACGTTCAAGGTGAGATTCTAGCGATCATAGAAGTGCCATGTCGTTGACGAGTTGCTGTAGATGGTGCCGATGACGGAGCGTAGTCGCAGCACGTACGAGCATGAGAATTATCTAGTTTGTGATCATATTTGTAGTTTGATGAGGCATATGTCCATTCATGAGGCACAGGAGCACAGAAGCCGAGAAGCGTGTCCACATGATTTCCTCGTTTTTGCGATGTCGCTCGATAAATCCATCTCTGGGGTGATTGGGGGGTTTGTAGGGAAGGCGCTGAACACGCCTTTTGGCGTACGTCATGGCGCACTTGGGTGGATGGGTCGCTTATGCGGGAGCAGGTGAAGCCGTGGATTCAGGCACGCATCTGGTGCCGCGGATGGTGCCCAGTACAACTGGACGTATCGTCGCTGGCGTTAATTCTGTGAGAAGTGGGACTGGTGGTGTTGTACAAAGCGTTTGTACCCAATACGCTAAGGCTCGCGCCAGGGACGGGATGCTATTGCTAGGCGTTGAGACGATCCTGGGTGTAGTGCGCAAGGGCGGGTGTTCGCGACGGCGGGAAGCAAGAAGCTAAACGACGAATTGGGTAGCGCTGGCCCTCCTTGGCCGTGAGAAAAGCAAGGAAGCGGTGGTTTGATAGATGATATCAATGGCTCGAATTGGGTTGGAGGTTGTTGAGTTCACGTCGCAGTCCAAATGGGACACATGTATGGTCGTCCCAATATGAGCGTATACGCCACGCTAATCCAAAGTCAATGGTCCTGGTCGATCCCAGACCTCGACATGAATAGGCCCGGCAATGAGTAGCCAATGAGTCGACAGAATGGGTGGTAACTATAGGCCGTAATATTGGAGTCCAACACCGAGGTGAGCGATAGTATCACGGTGTAGCAACCAGGAGTAGCTTCAAGACGGTCGATCGGGCCCGGAGGGTTCTTGTAAGGCGATGTTGCGACGAAGACTGGCTGTGAGGCTGCGACGCAATAATGGTAGTGTTGGCCGGGGGGAGGACGGGAAGAGTAAACATTGATCCAGCGCGGCCAGGTCACAAACCTACAAAAGAGCAGTGGGTAACCGGGTACCGGTGAGTGCGTGGCATTTCCGGGAGGTGAAATTTTAAAAGAATTATTCGGCAAGTGATAGTGAGAGAGCGAGGGTTGAGTACCGCTATGGTGGCTAGGAGGGGGTGAAGTTTGCAACGTGTAACGGCCTTCGGCGGTTGAACCCAGCCGAGTTCATCAATCAAGGATCCCGTCGACTGATCCTGTATAGTACCTTATCTGATGTCCAAGCGGCCTCAGGCCTAGGCCTTGGTGAGCGCCTCCCATTAACAAACATAGCACAAACAAAAAAGGTGCACTGTCGCCACTGCAAGCGGCTCAGATCCCAGGTAATATATATAGTACCTTTCCCGCGACTTTCACAGCTCTCACAGTCACATGGAGTAAGCTTTGGCGACACCCTCCTTATAAAGTCCGACTTATGACTGTGTTACGCCCATCCTATCGTTGTCACGCAGCATCACTAGCCAACGGTCTATCCCACTGCCACCACTAGGTTGGATCACCCCACGGCTACTTCTCTCGAACGACCCTCCAACTCCTTTGTGTGGGCCTAATCTCTAGCCGGTCAATGAACTTAATTAGGAGCCCATCGCTATTCGCTCGCTCGCTGAGCCTATGGATTCACACTGCAACTTCCGTAATACGTCTCTTGCTCGTGTTTCTTAGTTTTGTTAACTTTTGTGTCTCCGGAGATATAAGCTCATATGATTCTAAGCTCTGGCGGTTGGATACATGGCTGATCAAACTGGGATATGAACCGGAAATACAAAGTCTTATACATGCAATAGTTACGCTTCGTCACTGTCATCTACAACGGTTCTTTAGCAAAATGTCTTTTCTGTACAGTCGAAGCCCTCACATTGGACTTCCTCCCCTTCTCCATCACCTTCGTCACCTTCTTCGACCAGAATGTTCGGAATACCATATAGCGTGCGTATTAGGGATGCACCAACCAGGTTACCATTGACGGCAAGCGGGACAGCCACGAGAAGAGGTACAGGCCCAGGCGCTGGGACTGGAGGTTGGGGCGGGCCAGGAAGCGCGGCGTCGGGTATGTTGTCCAGGACGGCGGCGACAACTGGAGGCACGGGCTGTGCGGGATTGAGTACGGCTTGGTTTGGTCCTTGGACTACGACTTGTACTGGTGGATGCGTTGCATCATCGACGTTTCCTGGGATGGGGTCGCCGACCGCTACCGCTTGCGCGGGGTCTTGATCAACAACTAGATGTCCTTGGTTCTGTGTACTACATTGCACATCAATAGTTAGATACGTGGCGCGGTTTGAAGATACGTAGGTTGAGACGGTACATGGGTGCGAGGAGGGAGAGTTGAAGTAAGGCAAGAGCTATCATTCGTATCTCTGTGATTCTTACTTTTCTATGTCACCTACTGGTAAATTAATATGAACGTTCTCGTTTGACATCTCTAGGTTGTGCAAGACGAGTAGTGCTTGGAGGATAAGGCTAATTGGTGTGAGTAGGTGAGGGGTATGGCAGCTCTTATATAGCCAAACTCCCCATTTGTTTCGCGCTTGAAGGCAAGTCCGAAGGCAATATTTAAGCTTAAGATACACTCGGTCTTACGTAGTATTGAACATGTGCTATTAGCATAGCTTGGTAGGAACTTAGCATGAAACCTATGCAGTTTGTATCGCTTGCGTTCAGCTCAGGATTGGACACTACCTTATTTGAGGCTTCCCTTATCATAAACCAAAGGAATAATTGAATTTGTGAAGTCAGGGAAACGGCCCTTTCTCCTCACGGTCTGGAGTCAATTTTTCTTCCATATCAATGAGTTGATCCTTTGCAAACTGCTGAAATTTTCGTGATCATACATAGAGGCGCTCCGATACTGTGGTTGTGAATGCGCCCAGACCCCACGAGTTTGAGGTGAACCCAATCATCTTTGGCTTCGTGACGGTTTGAGCTCAGCATAGTACTATTCTCCTCAGGAATGGCGGGCGATCTTCATTTCACTCTAAATCAGCACGCGGTGTGCTAGCTAGTTAAGCGCCTTCAAGGAACGTCCGGCCCATATACTTGCCTAGTGACAACATTGGTGATGTTGCGTCTTGATACCACGGGACAGGAGAGCTTCGTGATCGGCCTGTCGTTTTTCAACCACCTGGAGTCGAATGAGGCCGATGCGCTTGGTTTCCGTAAGTAAGATGAATTTTAGTTACCTAAACGTTGGTACTAGCACTACCTAGTTACCAACATGCTCCCGCTGCGCGTTCGATCGACTTAGAGCCGTATCATCCCTGCACGAGCTACTGCCGCCATCGGTGCAGATCTCCTCTTCTTGTCTGGATTGCGGGACGTTCCACTGGATTGATCTCTCATGGACCCCCCCCCCCCCCGGCTTCGACCGATTATCGTTCAGAGACCCGTTGACTTAGGCGGTGTTTAATTTCATTGATGCCCTCACGGCCGAGCCCGGTGGCCGAGCCAAGCTGATGTGGTACCCACTCAATAACGGCGCCGCGCACATAGACATAGTCTGCTTCGTCGAGCTTAGCAAGGATGGCTCACTTGCTGGGGTAGTTGAATATGACTTAGATATTTTTACGCATGGCCCTATGACTTCGTGTGCTTTTGTGCTTCCTCATATCCTAAATACACGAAGCACTCGACGGACTTTTTATTTTATTTTATTTTATTTTATAATCGAATATTTATTGTCGAATGGAGGCCGAGCCTTATCTATCGACCTCAGCCACAAAGAGGTGGTGCGATGAGAGAGAGAAAGAAGAGCAACATAAGATAGAGGCGAAACTTAGCTCAGAGCTCTAGACTAATCGGTGGACTTAGTTAATTCGTAGCATTGCTTTCGCTCAGTCTTCGGCCCACATTCCGTTGTTGTGCGAGCTCAGCCCTTATAGAAATCAACCTTGTATATTAAAAGTATATAAGTCGCTGTATGAAAGAATGTATAAGTAAAGGAGAATATGGATCGGAGTAGGGGCAAGATATCCTATTGTTTTTACCCTACAATCTCCCATGAGTCATTCGTGTGTCATGCTGCGCATTTACTGCGGCCTAAGCTCCACTACTGTCTCGATCTTCTCGTACGTTCTACAGCATTCGAGCGGTTTATACGGCCCCGAAGATCGCCCGTTTGGTACGTTCCTACTACCCCCACTGGGATCGTTAAACCATCTACGATGATAATATGGGAGCGAGTTAGACATATCAGCAAACATTTTCAATGGCACACTGTATCTAGGAGTAGCTCAGCCTTGTCAGGTGTGTAGATGGGGTGGTGGCTCTGCTCTTGGGACGAAACATCAATGCTGTGGTAGCTGAGCTTGGTATCTGTCTGGTGGGACTAGCTTTTGTTCCGTGCGACCTCGTCCTGGACCGAGAAGATTATCATGAGCTCTGATTCCGTTTACATTCTTGCGCACTAACGGATAGTGGAGAGGCTCGCAGTCTCGGAGGATGAATTCTTAGCTCTTCTCTTGTGGGTTGATTGACTGCAGAACAAACTTACGTTGCTGAGCGATTCGGATTCACTTGTAGCTGAAGATAGTGGCGAAGTGGCATAGTGAGTGAGTGAGGCTCTAGGACTCTAGCAACGCACCAAAAATCTGCAGCTTCGTTCACACCAACAACAACATCGGGAATCAAAAAGGATTGCGCCGGTTGGTTGGGGTAATAGGCTTCTGCAAAGCCGGTTCAGAAGATTACCGGTTGGGCGGGAGTAACATCGCTCAACTCAGTTGCGTTGTACCCAGTAATTTGGCGTGGAACGGGGTATGCGCTCAGACATGGCCTTACCAGCCACAGGAGGCTGCGTCAAGCTTCCAAAGGTGAACCCCTTTTTCGAATAACCCGTTTAGCCTGTTCTAATGCTCATTAGCCGCACACCGAGAAAGACGGGCAGTACCTAAGCGGTCCCACGATACAAGCTCCTGCCACCAACTCTTTAGCTGCTACGCCTTCCACTTAGCAAATGTGACTCAACCACGGACCCAGGATTGCCCGAACCTGAAGCAAGCTAAGAGGCTCAGTCCACATGATTTCCTCGTTTTTTGTCTCAACTTTCGTGAGGTTGGTACATCAGATATGGGGGTAACCGCTTCATGTGGCTCTCTCGAGCTGGCGGCTTTGAAAGCTTCGGCCCGAGCACTTGCGGCGTTTAGAACCCGACCTCGATGGCGCTTGTCGCGGGTACCCTCCTTCCTGGGGCTGTTGGCCCTAGTAGATTCTAGACTTCTCGTTAGATACGTCCGACAACGAGTAGCCAACGAGTTGACTGAACAAGTAACGACTACTGGCCGTAATGTTGAAATCCAATGCCAGAGTGAGCGATAGTAATCATGATGTAGCAACTGAGTGAGTACTGTTCAAAACAGTCGATTGAGCCTGGAGAGGAATGCTGAGCCCGCACTTGCACTAGTTGAGCTTGTGCTCTGATCACCACTCGTCTTTTGTAGTCCGAATAATATCAGACATTCTAAACGTTTAGGTGAGTTTAGTTGACTGGAAACTCCTTGATTCGGCAACTGTTTAGCATGTATATTGTGCACATTGAAGGCAGCGAAGAGGAAGGTTACGACTCGATACATCTTGATGAACACTCAAATGACTAGCTAACTTTGTGTACGATACTATGGCTCGAACCCTGGCGTGAAGTGAGATCCCGGCGCACAGTACCTTTGTGACGTCGCTGCTCAAGTTCCAAGTTACACTCAGAACCGCAAACATAAGTAATCACGCTCTGATCACAATTGGAAAAACCTGGAAGATCTGCTCGCTGCTCGTGACTAGCTGACAGCAGGGGTGCAAGGGAGATGAAAGCTTAGTAGGGGATTTTGCGACGGCGAAACCGGGGTTCAACTGGTACCTCAACTGAGCCGCAACTTAGACCGAGAGTTACCACTTAAGCGCTGAGGGCCACCACCCACGGGTATCTAACATATATGCGCACTATTTGCATGAATCTATATGGAGTACTATCTCATGAGCTAGCAGGGATTTTTTAAAGTCTTAGTTAAGGGGAAGAGAGAGTCAGAAATGGCTCAACTAGTGGCATTCAAACTCGAGCTATGGCCTAGTCGAGGTAACAGTTGAGTCTCAGTTTTGCCTATCGTGGAACTCCCTAGTAACTGAGCTGCGACAGGTCTGAATGTTCGGACGGGGCCAATCCTGGATCACATTCTTGATGTCATGGCTCAATATTATTCACTATCTATCCTGACAATGTTATATGAGAGACCGCTGTTCGATATGATAGCGAACATTGGTAGATCTACCCGCCGACATGTTGTAGCTCACATGAGCCCGGAGCGCCAATAGAATAGCTGTCTGAGTACATTAGTACATCGCAAGAAATACTATCAGCTAATTCGTAGTTATGCTTGGGGGAACATCTAGCTAACACGTATGCAGCATAACCGTTGAAGTTATCTTACATTCCGCTCAAAGCGCTCAAAACGGACCGAAATGTCAACTCATTCTAAATCGCGAAAGAACTGGTCACATCTAGCTGCACACATATATAATCATCTTGATATTATCGCGTCCAGCACAAAACAAGATACATGCCGAAATTTCACCACACAAAGTTCGCCCTGATCGTAGAAATTTTGTTTTAGTTGTATTCGTCAATTACTCCTTACGCTTAACTGTACACTGTGCATCCAAAACCTGTCCTTGGACAGTGTATTTGTCACGAAAGCAGCAAGCACGCAGGCAGCGTGTTGATCGTGGTGTTACTTGAAGTAGCAGTCTGTTGGCGCCTTCGTTTAACCGCACATATTCGTATCATAGTCTAAGGACTACTCTTGCTTGAACAATCCAAAATGTCGAATCTGAATATCCAGACATATTTGGTAGCAATCGATACGGAAGGGTAGGCTGTTTCAGAAATGTGATCAGTAGCACTCAGCTCGCTCTCGATCATCCATCCCTCCCATCAACCCATGCCCTTTTTTAACCAACGTATCCTTTAAACTACATCCCTCTCTTCCAAAAATACGCCCTGAGTGCACGTAATCCAGTATCCCAAACCGTGGACCAATAGCCGTTAGCGAGGGTCTAGCACATGGTGTCGCAGCTAGAACCCCTGTTGCAGAAGATGTTCAAGACCCAGTGCTCGCGCCGGTCCAAACCATCATCCGAGGGCCAAACCAAACCATAATCTATCCCACACAACTCGTACTTCCGGCCGTTGCCGCCAACCTAGGCCACATACCCAATGCTGTGCCCTCGGCCCGCCCCAACCCCAGTCCCAGCGCCTGGGCCCGCGCCCCCGCTCATAGTTGCCCCGCCCGCCGCCAACGGTAACCCAGTTGATGCATCTCTGATGTGCACGTTGTATGGGCTTCCAAAGGTTCCGGTCGAGGAACGTGACGAAAAAGGGGAAGAAGTTCAAGGTGAGGGCTTTGATCCTACAGAACAACTGCATTATTGAGGAGCCGTCGTAGTTGGTAATAACCGAGTGTAATTATCGCGCGTATAAGACCTAGTTGCACCTATACTTTCCGGGTTATACGCCGTATTCAGCAGTTTGATTAGTCATATATCTATCCAGTAGGCGTGGGAATGCATAAGCTCAGAAAGCTCTAGAAGTCGTCCTCGTGTCGCCCTCAGCGCCAACATGCTGTGGTTGTCCTGCTAAACAAGGAGGTTAACCCGAAAGTAGGGCGCTAGCCGAGTTGGCCGAAGGTTTTACTCCTGGCGAGATAGCTTTGACGGTCTGTCGATCGAGGTGGGGCGCGTTAGGAGGATGTCGGGCTGCTTTCGCAGGACAGACGGCACAATGAGGACCAGGAGCGTGCCTGCAGTGCGTTGACGAAGGGCTGTGTGAAAACGATGAATAGTAAACACAAAGCAAGCACGGCCAACTCGAACGTCCACGAAAGGCTCGCAGGCGTCATGTGTAGGCGATGACAGCGGGTTTTCCAAGGGGCTAGAGCCGTACGAGAGCTATTCAACGATAAAGGCTGAGTAAGGGCTGGCGTGGAGGGTTGTGGTGGCCGGCGGCAATCCCCATGTCGGCTCAGTGAGTACACAGACTAGTTATAGGCTGCCATAGCGGAACAGATGTGAATGAGCAGGATAGGTGGACACTGGAGGCTCTACTGGACGTCGGTTTACAGGACTTGGGGGCAAGGGTTGCGCAAGAACCTAAAATTGAGGTTGCTAGGACCCTGACTGGCTCGCCGCCCACGTGTGATTTAGCGTGACGGGCTGGTGCGGGCATTACCTTGCTCAGCAAGGTTTCTCCACAGTGACAACGTCCGCACGAAAATTCACAAACTTTATAGATATTTACAAGCGATAGGTCTGTTTCTTTTTGTTTGGGGTGGGGCTTTTCCTTTGTTTTAGGTTTGCCAATGCACCGCCTCACCGCAACAAATTATCGCCGGTTACCTTGCTCGCTTCCCACCTTAAGTTAAGTCCTAATCCAGTCTTGATCTTAAATAAAAAATCGCAAGCAGCGAACATTCCTTCGTGCGCCAGTGACTTCTCATAGCGCTGTTGTACGGGCAGGACTACCTAGTAAGACTTTAACGCTAGAACAATACGGACAACACCCGGTGTTAACCCGAGCAATGTAGTAGCACGGGTTTGCTTCAGCTACACAAGCACGTACCGTGGCCATCGTGCGAGAGTCACAGCGCATGCAGATGCGTCAAAAGGTGGTTCTTCGTCTAGATTTAAGACAACTCGTCTATACCAATTACCGTCCCACGAGCACCATTCGCAACGCAGAGGTCAGTCGAGACGCTCAGAGTAGCCATATGCTTCATTCTGACTGCTAGGGGAGCCTCATCCGGCACGTAGAGACACGCGATAAAAGGGTATAAGACTATACTAAATGCGCAACACGCTGTGTGCTTAAGAAGGTGTGCACAGGCATATGAGTGATGAGGCCCGGTAAACGGTATACATTCATGACGAGCTATCTATGGAGCCCGAAGGGCTGCTTATAAGAACTTCGTTCGGGGAGCCTCTGTACGCAAAAGGCTTCGCCTTCATGCACATATATGCTAGAACTTTCAGTCACACGGTTGCTCTGGTATATACTGCTATCTTACTCTTTTATGTATGTACATGCGGTTTCTACACGGCAGCCCATTTGCTTCCTCTCGTCCTTGACATAGTAGACACGCACGACAATAATGATGAACTCGCTCATCCCAACGGCGTTAAAGACGCACTTCAGGGTGCAATTGTATGCGTCTTCACTACTTTAGGAGAGACACTCTTCACATGGAACAGACAGCTAGGCTGTCCAACCTGAGGGTTCTATGCTAGCCTTGTCTATGTGCAGTCCTGGAGTGTTCGCCTGGTGATCCTGCCACCGGCGAGCATATTTTTATACATACATTAGCTTGCCGCGCGAAGGAGAAGTCTAGTTTCTCAGCTGTGTTTGAAGAGTTCTCTCCCTTGAATTTCCGCGTTGAACTCAGGCAATACACGGTGCCATATTGTCTCCAAATAATGACTTTTTGCTTGTTATGTAGACCGGCACACGTCTCAATAACACTTTTTCCGCTCGAAACATTGGCTAGTACACATCATAGTGATTGTAGCAATACGACACATACCCTCCCCGAGCAAGGTGGATGTCGCAAAATGCGACGCTCCTCAAGTTTCTGACTCTTGCAGTCTTCATTTTCGGCGCTACCCCCGTTCACATTCCCTTGAGCCCCGGTTGAGCCTCCAGACTGTTTGATGTCCCAAAATTTTCAAGAATAAAAAACTGCATCCCGTGCTCGCTTCATGATGAGCAATGAGAAGCTCCATGGGCTCACGGCTGGCATGACTCGGATGCCAGGACCAAGAGGCAACATGGCGCGCAGAAACCATGGGCTAGATTTTGTAGGTCGTTACATGCACACACCGGCGTCATCAATCGCTCCCAAACTATCTTATACCCATTCCCTTCCCTGCAGTGACTGTCCAGGCTGAATGCACGTCAATATAAGGTCTTAAGTGCCACGGCCGCTAGCCACTCTAGACCCGAGCCCTTTCGATTGACAGGCAAGTGCTATCCGACATACAGCGATGATCTGCGGTGCGCTTCTGCAACAAGCCACGGCGCTGCAAGACTGTGCGACTCTCAAAGTTGTCTCTCACGGAGTCTCTCGGGCTTTCACTACAAAACGCCTTCAAGTTCTAGGGCGGGTGAAGGCTACGACCGGTATTGTTAGGGCTCCCAAAATTCGGTCAACCGACAAACTTTCGCGCCTTTTCCTATTTACCCTCTTCTTCTGTGGATGCCTGGAGAGTTGAAGCGACCACAAACACCCAAAATTGGACTTGTCTGTGGTGATAATGTCTGGAATAGACTCATTCACGGCGTACTCAACGAGCAGGAGGAACTCTAGTCGACACACCACCTCGGGCTAGGCCAATGCATGAATCTCACTACATCCCTCGTCTCGTCCTCTACACCTCTATACTACTGCTACCTACAACGAAGGGCCAACCCGTCCGATACCCATTGCACTAATAACGAACACTTTGCTCCGGAGGTCCTACTCCAGCGTCGCCGTTGTGATTGCAGCTACAGAGAGGGCCTCTACTCAACGACGGAACTATTTGCGCAATCCGGCCAAGGGTATAGCGTACCCGCGCTTCGACGCCGGTCGAGTTCGTTCTTCCCTACTTGCCATCGGCGCGCCTAGCCACTCGCACTCTCTACCAATGCTAAGAGCTCCCGAGTTGATCGCACATTTCGCGCCTAGTACCACCTGCCGGCCTTATTGATGGGTTGTCATTTTCTTATCCAACACGACGTCAAAGGCGGGTGGATGCAGCACGGATGGATCTTCTAGAGCGGTATCATTATCAGTACGCACCTCGCTGTCTAAATCGTATTCGAACGACTATCCACAGACCTCAGCAAACCAGATTGAACCCTTCTGCCAAGCCAGCAGTTGGGGCGAACTTACATGCACCCGGAGTTGTACGAACACCCCAGAAGCGTTGGGTTTAGACCCGACTTTTACCCTTCAGATCCAGCTGCGTCCACGCCCTTCCTCCAGATTCCTTATCTCATTTCATTCGCTCTCCATTCTGTCGACTTTTCCGTTACACTCCTCGACAAAGTTCACTCCTTTGACTTAGTTGCGTGGGCTTAGTATAGGATATCTCGTTGTGGCCAGGATGGGCGAATCGTATGGGTGTGTAAAAGCATCAGCGTGGACTGTGCTGAGCTTCACGCACGGCCAGTTCATTTAGTTCATCTCTGATTCGTGTTTCGCTATATCGCGTACTTATGTTGTGCCCCGCAATAGCAGTTTCAGCCATTGCTCATTCGTTGAACATTCCTGAGGCCTAGTGAAAATCGCTTTGCGCAACCTCTGCGTCAACGATACTGTATACTCTGTCCCAAGACCGAAGGTACGTTTGGCTCAATCTAGGGAACTTATTGGAGGCGACTTAGATCACGTGCCCATAGCCTCTTTTTGTTAGCCACAGGAAAAGTGTTAGTGTAATAGTGCAGAATTTGGTAGCCAATTTTTTCCAAGATAGCTGTGAGCTTGCCCCCTGTTCTTTCATTCAAGATTCAAAGTTCGATCGATAATAGGTATAGTGTTATTGGTCGTAAATGATCTGTTCAGAGTAATTCGATTTTGGCGAGCGAGATTCGCTAGACCGCGGGGAAGCTGAAATATACAACATATGGCGGTTTATACGCTCTATTCAACTTTACATTTGTTAGCTGTGTACAATACAGTCATCCGCACTCTTTGGCCGTGCCTGACAGACGCAACGAGTGTTTAGCTCCTTGAAAGTGCATATGAGGCCGTATTCACGAGTGTTGCGTTGCGTTGGCAGGCGCCAGTGGATAATGACTGGTCTATACGCTTGTAATCGAAGTTAGTTCTCGTTGCACGAGTATATTTCCGGTGGATTGGTTGATGGATGTTGTCATGTGACGGTGTAGATTTTAGGAAATGCTCGATCGCAGCTTTATCGTATGGAGCGTCTATGCATAAGACCCCATTCATGCCTCCCACGAAGCTACACAGCAATCCACCAACCCGGAACAAGCGCTAATTGTCGCTAATACTTCTATTTGCTGCTATATATGCGTCCTGGCGTTGCAACGACCAGCTCCAGAGAGGAAGGGAATGAACGACGTGATGAGAGAAATACGGCTACAATATATTCCATTGCATGTAACTGGAGCTCTAAAGCACAGCTGGCTCATACGGGTGCTCAAGACAAGGTAGTCCGAGTGAAGGAAGCAAGTGATATAGCCTTCGATAGGTATAGACCCAAACTTCTTCGTTGCTTGCAAACTCCCGAAGACGCCAGGTTCCGACCCATGCTTTATTTTGCATGTGATGGATGGTATCGAGTTGAGGACAAGTAGCAGTCACACGTTCAAGGAAACGCATGACGCTCTTATATGTGAGCTGCAGATTCTTATCGTCCTGCTCACCAGACTCTACCACAGTTAGTACGCGAAGACGTGGAACTAGGGTTATCATTTGCAGGAACAATTGCTAATCATACGTTAATGTGAGATACAGGTTCTGTGTAAACGTAGTCATGCTTACCGAGTACTCCGATGGGCTATACAATGCGTTCAGGTATCCAACTGAAACCTCCAAGACCTCAAGTTGGGGTGCAGCTACGAGAAAGTGTGTAATATATTCTATACCGATCTCCGGTTTGACACGAAGAACACGTAGAGCCGGCAGCTCTGGGAGAAGCCTACGAGATAAACTTCGCATCAAGTAGAGGTCTTTATCCCAGCCTGTTATACTGCTCCATATCGACAGGCTTTCGAGTTGGGCGGAAATCTTGGATTCTAGGAGCGGTTTCACCTGATATGCTGGTCCTTCGAAGTGTCGCACAGCTGGTGGAATAGTAGCGATCTCATCCGCGCCGAAGACACGAGGCATGCTCTTATGCATCGAGCGGAATGTCAAAGTATGCAGCTCAGGGTGGTTGAGTAGGAAGTGTCGTAAAGCAGGGGACGTGGGAGAAATTAGCTCCGAAACCGCTCGCAGTATACGCAAACGGGGGAAAACGTCGTTCGATAGCTGTGAGAATAAGAGTTCCAGGTTGGGCTCTGCGACCCCTTCTAGTTCATAGTAAGGAAACGTCGAGCTGAGAGATTCAAGCTCAGGAGAAGCGCGTATCATCGCAGCCAGAAGGGTGACAGGCTCCGAGGGTTCTGCATAATCTAGTTACTGTTATGCCATGGCGATGTTCGCGTAAAAGGCTTACCTCCATCATCTAGGTCTCCAGACATCTCGACCGATATTTGTAGCAGATCCTTGAAATTAAAAATCTGGTACTAAGGCTCACAACAGGCTGTTATTCTATTACTAGGGAAGAGCTCACAGGTCTAATATCACACTAAACAGCAAGAATAGGTGATTACGGTCATGTAACGTTGATAAATTGGAGAAACATACATAGTTAGTATCCATCAGGTCAATTCTCAGGCTAAAATACTTCAGCTTTAGGAGGTTCAGTGTTGGCATTAAGAGCCGAAGGTCCACAGTAAACCAGGTCGGGCCAAAGTCTAATTTCTCAACGTGCATGAGCTTGCTTATAGCTATACAAAATCTTTTCTCGTTAGCTTGTACTTGAGCGTCATTTAGTGCTCGTAGATTAATGACCAAGTTGCGTGCACAATCAGTGATCCGAAGTCGAGTATCTTTAGTCTCGGCGTTTATCCTATCCACAAGCAGCGTAGCGTGCCGGTACTTTTCAAGGAATATAGTGCGGTATAAGAACGGAAAAGCAAGAGCTTGCCAGAGACGGCAAACCAATGACAGAGTCGGCAAGTTCCATGGTCGACCATGAGACAGTATAGTCTGTGTAATTTCATGCGGGAGATGTTTGAACATACGGAGTTACGAGACAGGCATACGCCGAATGATTCTAGAAACAGTTTGAACGTAGCTCTCAGAAGGTCTAAGGGTTACTGATGGCCAACTTGGAAAGCGGGTCGCGCGGCACGTGACCCCTTTCAATCCTGCATTTATTGTTGTATGAAGGTCAGGTCTTATGTAAAACGCAACGCTTATTCGACTACCGTAGCGGCTAGAGAATAGCGTCGGGTCTAGGACCCGAAACTCTCGAAATGTATTCCTAACATTTTGAAATGTCAACTAAACCTGGCTCCGACTTTTGCCCACATGCCCCGATGAGTGAGCTTCCGAGCCATGTACTCAGCGAAGCCTAATTACGTCTACTAATAGCTATGTGTACCAGTACATGCGCTTCACAACATACCTCTATTCATGACAGATATGGAGCTAGAATTGGTTGCAAACTCGTGGAGTTTGTTTGGGTTGACCTACTGTACTCGTATGCTTGTTTCTCGCAGCATCGGGCGGTACGGATTTAGAATATTGTTACTAGTTACAGCCAACATACATACTGAGACTGAGTTCAAACATTAGACGTGAGACTAAAAATAACCTGGTTATCAAAACATATCCCGTCTCCTCCAGGGAGTGAGTGCCACTCGGAAAAGAGACATCAATAGCCACACATTCAAGACGAGTAATGGTCAAGGCTATAAACATAACATGCACCTCCCGGATTAACTATTCCTTCGTTCAAGCCTCTCTGTGTGCTCATTTCTGGTGGCGGGCGCACAATCGCTTCTGGCGCTTGGCTAATCTGCTGCTTCAGACGGTCAACCTGTTGACGTAGCATCGATATCTCCTTTGTATTCGAGTCATCTCGTTGCTTGAGTTCTTCAAGTGCACGCTTCGCGTCATTCCGTTCTTTGGACATCAACGACAGCTACACAATTTGAATTTAGACATATCATCAGTACCTTCTCTCGATTCCCAAACTCAACCCGCCTCTCACCTTCGATTTAGCCCGCTGTTCCCTCTGCGAAGCGTTTTTTTGCAGCCTTTTCGCAGTGGCAAGATCTTTAGTCAACCTTTTAGATGTGTCTACAAGCTTCGATTCCGCTGCTTTTGTCGAATGCTCCAGATCAACACCGTTCGTTTGATCAGCTGAAGCAGTTTGATCAGCGGATTTAGCAGCGCGAGCCGGATGTCGGTACTGTGATAGGCTAAGGACTTGGGCCTTTTGAAGAGCTGACCGCCCCTTTCTGGGGCGAGACTTGTACCTTGGCATAGAGTGTGGTAGTGGTGCGGAAGGTTATGATGAAAGCGATGACCGAGGGTTGATGCCATTGGCTTATATAAACGTTGATCGCCCGGAACACTGGCACGTTGGAAAGCATGCATTGCTTTCGACTGTAATTTACCAGCTCCAAACTTCACATAAGCCACTATGCGTCCGAATCTAGCTATTGAACGTCATGGTGCTACTATATTCAAATTTACCCAGTCACCGCTAAAATACAAGCAAGTACTGATTTTCAAGCTCCAGCATACACACAAAATCGAAGACGAAGGCTATATTATGATAACTCTATGACGAGTTAAGAATACAAAAATAGGGAGCCGTATATCATTATGAAAAAGACGGTTGGCAACTTGTGCGGCAAGGTTTGATGCACACTAAAGCGATGCTCTGCCCGGATTTTGTCTCTGTGTACTAAATGGTTAGGACAGCTCAAAGGTATCTCAGAGCAGAAGATAAGATATCGTAGAGGCCGTAGTTAACTAAATTATTATTACTTATAAGTCCCTCAGCCAAAGAGTCTCATTATTGGGTACATCCCGACTGGGTTATGGGTCTATTCCGGGCAGAACGAGGGGGCAGGGGTAGTTGGTCATGGTGCTGTTTGATGATGCCAGACAGATGCGTGTAGCCAAGTTAGGCTCAACAGTGACGTACCTAATCGGGGCTTGTCATCGCTAATACTCCGCTTCAGGTATATGTATGCGCCTTGAAACCACGCTGTGTAGTCGCAAAACGAACGAACGTGGTATACAAAACGAAACGACAACGGCTAGAGCCTATTCAATTGGCCCACTGATGACTAAGATTCTAAAGCACGGCTGCTCGTGCACGACTTGCACCTAAAAAAGCTTCGGAAATCCATCAATTAGCACCGCGAAACTAGCACTATACCCAAGATCTTACGGGTGCTCGATACAAGGCTGAAGCCCAAGTGATTCAGCCTGCCAAGCAAGCAGCACATTTGTCAATCAGGAAGTCCCGAGACTTCCCAGACTACATTGCGCTAACCAGCAAGATATGCATCCGCAGTCATTTTAAGTACTCTTATCACGAACACGAACCAACTCTCTACTCTGAAAATCTGACTTCTGGGTTATCATTCCAGAGCGTATAGGGCAAGTTCCTTTTTCTGGCTATGTATGCGTGTTCATTTTTATTTTATTTTATTGCTCCGTGTGGGTTTCTTGCGCTTAGTTTGCGAAGTCAACTATTCAGAGACTATACAGAAGCTATACGATGAAACAAGTCACGCACAACGAACCGGCAAGCGAGTGGACCGATACCGAATGCTCCACCTACAGGTATGGTCATTCGATTGGCGTTTGGTTTTGACTCAGTCAACCTATGGTAATGACTCAGGAGGCTTTTTCATGCATAAAGGCAGCACGACCACCTTGTTTCTTCAGTACTGGCACAGTGTATTGTTTGATACATACACCATTCAGTTGTCACTCCCCTACGGCCCACACTCTTTTTATACTGTACGAGTTTTCCATTAGGTGCCTAGCACTAATTGACCGTATACGCTTGACTTCTACTTGACAAACCTTGAACTACATTCGTTTCGACAGCATATCTTTAACGTTCCTTACTCCGAAGTATATCCGGTACTCGAACGGACGGTTATCCTTCTCGCTCGATCGCAAGCGCCCATTAGCGGGCTTTGATTGATCGTAGTGTTGCTTGTGGTAACGAGCCCGCCGACGTTCCCATCCAACTGAACACCGAGTCGCTCGTGGTCTTAACACTCGCTTTTGGGCTCAACACAATGTCGGACCAGAGCATTCACATAGATTTGGCAATGATTGATATAGAAATGTAAGGTTTTCACAAATGCGAACAGCAGTGCTCAGCTCAATCCGTTTTCTCTCCCACCAACCCACGCGTTCCTCTGACCGACGTAACCTCAAAACGCGCCATCCTCATCCAAAAAACTCATCCCGGGAACGTAACATAGTGCATCGAACCAAGAACCAATGACCAGCGACCGGGACCTCGCGCGGGACGTAGCGACTGGGATCCCCGTTGCAGAAAACACCCAGGATCTAGGATTTGCAGTGGTGCAAGCTGTAGTTCAAGGCCCGAACCAAGTCGCGCCCCATCCTATGCAGCATGCGTCTCCAGTTGCTGCTGGCGCCGTTATGGTCGATACACGCAACGCCGTGTTGGTTGTACCCGAGCCGCCCCAACCTCCTGTTCATGTACCTGAGCCTGCACCGGCCCCCATGGTTATTGCGCCCATTCCTAACAACAACCCGGTTCATCTCTCCCTTATGTGTACGCTACATGGTTTCCCACATATCGTAATAGAGGAAGAACCTGCCGAAGGCGAGGAACTTCAAGGTAAGATCCTCGCTAGTCAAGCAGAACTGTGTTATTGACCAGCCGTATTAGATGACGATGATAACGGAGCGTAAAACCGTAGCATGTATAAGACTTGATAAATCGTGCTCCAATTTATTATGTTCCATATTTGGCGGTTGCTTAGTCGTAGGTCCAGAGTCGGGACATGTTAAGTTAAGCAACTTATAGTAGCCGTTGATGCTATTCTGGACAGAAGTAGCGCTGGAACTCCAAAGATTTCCATGTTCGACTTCGGGGTTTTTCGTTTGAGCGCACGGCTATCGGGCCAGATACGGAAGTTTGACATCAAGGGCGCTCTTCAAGCATTGCGATATTCTGAAAGTCGAGGATAAACCATGCTTTGTTGAATGCAAGAAGCCGAGTTTGCGATCTAATGTTGATGGCGAGTGTAGGCTATGCTTGAGCGATTGCCTATCTAAGTAACAACGACGTCGGATCGCCGTCAAGGCTGGATGGTGGGCGGATGTTTCCTGTAGCTTCCAGCCAGATAAACCAAGGGTGTATGGCCAGAAAATTTAATGGATTGGGTAATATGACCGAAGAATGGCGAACAGATTATGGTGCTTGAGCCAAAACCAGTGGATGAGGTCGAGGGAGCAACTGAACGAGAGAACTTCGGAGTTATCCAAATAGGATACTCGAGGCGGGTATCTGCAAAAGTGTACTAAGTAACTTGCATGGAACGAGTACAGCGACGATAGAGCGGGGAATAAGGCTAGCGGTGTGAGCATAGTAGTGCTATAGTAGTGTTGACGTGAGGCTAGGTGGGGATGCGGAAGAATAAATATGGAGCAGGCGTGGCTAACTTTAACATCCGCAGAAAACCAGCAGGTGCCGTATGCATATTG
Organism: Ceratobasidium sp. 395; assembly: GCA_019616345.1. NCBI lineage: Eukaryota > Fungi > Basidiomycota > Agaricomycetes > Cantharellales > Ceratobasidiaceae > Ceratobasidium > Ceratobasidium sp. 395. Next base: position 29,161 of record WSTH01000284.1, read on the forward strand.
GCGACGAAAATGGCTGTCCCAAGTGGTCTCAGCCATAAGAGAACCATCCGACGAGAAATACTAGGCAAGGGTTGGTGCGATGGGTTGTGGTGACCAGGGCGAACCAATAGTTGCTGGTGCGAATATATGGACTGGATTGAGGCTGAGGATAGAGGTGCTAGGAGCATAAGTAAATAGGTAAGATCACGGCAACAAGTAAAGTAGAAGTTAAAGACGGGGTCGTACTACGGGGAGAATTACTATAAGATTACAGAGGAATTTTCGATTCGTCACGTGCAAGGCTGTGCATCAAGAAAATAGCGGGTTCGAACTGGACTCGAATCT
>WSTH01000285.1:0-12569 GCA_019616345.1 Ceratobasidium sp. 395
GGCATCTTCCGGTTGTCCTGAGTGAGCGTCGTGACGGGACTGATAAGGGTAAATTCAATTATGTACCGAGTTGTCCACTACTTACCTTTCATTAGCCGGCCAGACATGTATTATATTTGACGCAATTTTTAATTCCGAGCTCTGCACCAAGGCTGCCAAAGACGCCGAGCTCCGGCGGACGCTCATAGGTAGATATCACAGACTTTCTCAAATCAGTGATCTAATGTCGTGTAGAGACATCACTTGTCCGCATCGAACAGGATACGGGATTCAAGCTTAGTCGCAGTATGTCTCGTTCATACCGCATTTGATCCTCATCTCATCGTGAAATTAGCCATCGGAACACCAAACATCAAATCAAAAGGGCCTATCCCTCCTCGTACTGCTCGTATACCCGCCTTTTGGGCGAGTCGTCCATCACTGGTGCAGGAAGTTGGTGGGCCATCTACTCCTACTTGGACTTGGACACCGACGAGAGAGGGTTGTCGTATCGCTATTAATGTTCCTGACATGGTACGTACAGCTCTTTGTTGTCCATTGATCCGATTTGCCTTCAAGCCCGTCAAACAAAATTATTTCCGCCATTCCGAATTACCCATTTCTTCCCTCGCGTCGTCGCACCCTTTCTTCAACTCCCAGGCTCGGCACTCCGCCCCCGCGTCGATGTAAAACTGAGCGCCTCCCAAGCTCCTAGCGTGACGTGACGCTATACGTTCCCAATTCTCACACCCACTCTTGCCTGCCCCCGATCATCTCGCACGCCCCCGTCGGTTCTTCTCACACTCGGTTGCACGTTCCTAGCACCCTCATGCTCTATCTCTTGTACACTCCTATTATTACTTCGCCTAATTCGCTGATTGGCCAACGCGCGCCACCACCGGTGTGATCTCATGACACTCTTTTTGGCATTGAGCTTCCTCTTCTAATAACCCTCACGCTCTATACTCCGCATATCTTGGTACACACGGTTAATCGAGGTCTATCTGGCGATAGCTTCTAGCATGCACACGTTCGCACTTCCTTACCCCGCCCCTGCACGTTCCTTCTTGGCCGCTCTCTATTTTCTCATATACCCTTATGGCATACCTAAACCTTTATGCGCGGCACTGATAGCTTCTATCTCGTACTATTGTAGACTAAATCTTTACACGAGACAAGCACACTCGACATCGAAGCTCGACGGTTGATCTTCACCGCCGGTTCGCGGTATCATCTCGACACACCCCTGTTGCCTGCCGCCGGCTCTAAGGCTGCGCCCGATGCTAAGGTCAGTTTGAACTCATATGAGAGGGTGTTCGGAGATGTCTGATCCGTATGTTTTTGGTACGTTTAGCCTGTCGGTGGGGAGAAATTCTTACCAACGACCGTTGATCCTGATTCGGCTGTGGCCGAATGGAGCATCAAGAATAAAGATATCATGATCGTGATCAAGTGGGCAAGTGTGGCCGCAAGAGAGAGGGACAGGGAGAATTGATCTCACAAGTACTGTTGCTTCGGTTCCTTACTGAAGAACGCCAGTGAATTGAATTAACTCCCCGAGTGAAACTGAAAGATTCACAAAAATATGAGAGATTGATCTGCAAAGAGGCGCATATATGTCACAAAGTGATACAAATGTTGTGCTTACACCGAGCAAACAGCAGAACAAGTCGGTAATTCCAAGGCTTGTTATGGCATGCGATAAAGATTCTGAAATTCAACCCTCCCGACCGTACAAAACTTTTCATGACTAAAACGTTCGTAACGTTCGTTTCTCGTTTTTCCTCTCCTACTGAGGCCGGGGCCGCCGCCCTGCGTAACGCTGTAAAGAATAGGTAGCGTAATATATAATGTAGCTCTACTTTACATTGCACGGTATACCGCCGTGGTCGTTCTACCGGTGAGGGTGGGGGACGCCGGCGCGCCGGAGGCGCGCACGCGTGACCGGCCACCTCGAGGCCGCGAGGGCGACTCGCAGGGCTCGGGGTGGGACAGGACGACTTAGGGAGGCATAAGTGCGCCGCAAAGCGGAGCAGGGTAGGCGGGCGGGACGAAAACGAGCGCGAAGAGGCGACCGTGTGGTGGTCGGCCGGTTGAGTGCGCGTGGCAGCTCAGCTGTCGAACATGCTTACGGCAGGCGCTTGGCATAGGCGCCGGACTGATCCCGGCTCAGTACTGGTCATGCGTCTCCGCCGGCTCCGACGCATGACCTCCCAATGCTAGTTGTTGCGCGTGCGCACAATTTCTTGACCAACATCCGGGGCCCGGCTCAGTTCCGATCACCCCGAGCACGGCGTGGTTGTTCAACCATGTTCTTCTCTCCATCGTTGGACCTTTCGTCATCTTGCTCACTATCTGACTCATCATCTTCTTCCAGCTTTCCTTGATTCTTTGGTATGTTACTGCTCGTATTGCGCGAGGCGGAATGGCTTTGCAAGCGTTGACCGCTGGAGCTGTTGGTGTCGCCAGTGTCGCCAGTGCCGCCAGAACCACTAGCACCTCCACAGCCTGGGGCGGGTTGATTATCCACGTCCGGCACGGTCGTGATAGTTGTGTGATCAGCCACGACTGCTGGCACAACAGTGGCAGTTGCACCGATTGACTGTGTCACGGTCGCGGACATGCTAGCGGTCATAAGCGAACCTGGACAATCACAATTAGTTTAATATACGTTGCAAGCCAGAACGAGAAGAGTACCTAGGGCAAAACCTGTAACAGCGCTGAAAGTCGCCAAGCCTAGAAGTGGTGGTGCAATAAATACCATTGCGCTAGCACCAACGCCAATGGCAGCTCTCCGGGCTGCCTTTTTCAAGAACGGTTCAAACCCCATTAGAGAGAAGTTTTTGAAGGATAAAGACTAGAGCTAGAACTGGAGACGAGTCTGTAGTACTCAGCCGTAGTCACCTGGTTTATATATGCGATAGGCTAAGGGGGGTAGTATTGTTTGTAATAAATGGTCCGAAGAAGTACGGTAGGAAAAGGACATACTTCACCAAGAAAAGATTGGGTAAAATCTACGCATATAGCCCTGTTCTGCAGAATTCATGGCACCACTCACCACTTTAGCTAGCAGGTCAGTTCGTCACACACGTTCTCGACAGCGTACGTGCCGCCACATATGGTATGGTTTAACCAACAGAAGCAATTTATACTAACACTGGCGGTATTCGCCAAGTCAATCATCTGACGTGACTTATCACACATGTCCGCGACATCATATGTACATACATAGTAAAAAATAACAGTGCGGAAGGAAGGGATAGACCATCAACAAGATGGGCCAGGCCGTCCTCACACAATAGCGAAGTATAAAACAGGCAACTACTCAAAAGATTGCAGTACTAGACATAACTCAAGCTCAATTTACACCTTGATACGGTGTATGGCCATTGAATACATAGCCTGATGGGTGGCTACAAGGATCATAGGATGGCGAAAACGCGTTAGATAGGGGGAGGGGGCAGTGTTCTGGAGCCATGTATGCCAATCACGTTACGCAACTTACTCGCTAGCCGAGTTTTGCTTCTGACTACCATCGGCAACTTGAGCTACCCCCATAGCGAGTCCTCCCAATGCAATGCTCACCAGCCCTATGTATAGACCTTCAACGACCTACACCAGCAAAAAGCCCCACCAGTCTAGGCCGATTCTCATTGGTCTATACAAATAGAATTTAATCAAACCCTTCTGAGCCAACCCCCTTGATTCCAAGTACTTTTATACCAAAGGGTCTGATTTAGAGAGTTTGAGCTGAAACTAGCCTGGCTGTTCGCCTGGACCAATCCCGGTACTTGTCTCGCAAGGCTTGTAGGCTTGCCATAGTAAGAAATCCACACCCTAAGCGCCTCTGTGATGGTGGTTTGAGCGACGATTACTTGTTATCTGAGCCAAACGACAAATACCACTGGCGCTTGAGTCCTAGGCAATGTGATTCGGGCAGCCGGGTGGTTTCAAGTGGTCGGGACAAAGGCGAATTTCTGATTTATATAAGCTTATGTTCTTATCGTAACCAAGACAACTTTTGATTGGGAACTAGTTATATTAACGCGTTGGTGTCTCTACATGACTTTCAGACAGCTACACGCAACTTGCACTTCGTTGCCACATGTGTAACATGCAGCATAGATTTTGACATTCATTCCTCCCAGCTATACGGACTCTTTCATGAGTAACACATTCATAACACTAGCATTTCTCCTCTAATGCGAGTTGTTACGCGTGCGGGCAATTCCCTGGCTACTATTCGAGGCCCGACCGTTACGAGTGCGGTTCTGATTGTCCTGAACACGGCGTGGTTGCTCAACCATGTTCTTCTCTCTATCATTGGATTCTTCGTCATCTTGCTCGCTACCCGACTCATCGTCCTCTCCCGACCCTCGTTCGTTCCTCGAGATGTTACTGTTTGCGTTACGCCGGCCACCCGAGCCACCCGAGCCACCCGAGCCGCCAGAACCGGCAGCACCTCCCTCGGGGGAAGAAGACTCGTCTACAGCTATCACAACCGCAGTGGTCGTAGTACCAGCCACCACCGCTGGCACAAGAGTTGCAGTTGCACCGATGGACTGCATGATCGCGAACGCGCTACCGGAAGCGACTGACCCGCCATAAACTACGGACTGGATGGTAGCGGCAATCGAGCCTGGGCAATTGAAATTAATTCGTTATATGCTGCAAGTCGGGACGAGACAATTACCCGCGGCAACGCCTGCAGTTGTAAAGCCCAAAAGTGGTGGTGCGACAAAAACCGCCGCGCCAACACCTACACCAATGGCAGCTCCCTTGGCTACCTTCTTCAGGAAAGTGTCAAGCCCCATCGCAGAAGAGTTTAGATGATAGAGACGAGTCTGTAGTACTCAGGCGTGATGACCTAGTTTATATATGCGAGAGGCTAAGGGAGTGGCACAATAAGGAGCCCGGGGAGTACGACAAGAAACGGGCATACTTCATGAGAAAATAGGATAAACCCTACGCATATAGCCCTATTCTGCAGGATTTACGGCACCACTCGCTACTTGGGTTAGCATGCACAGTTCGTCACACACATCCGCGACAGCGTGTGTGCATATATAGTAAGGTTTAACCAACAGAGATAACCTTAACACTGGTGGCATTCGCCAAGTCAATTGTCTGGCGTAACTTATCACACATGTCCGCGACATCATGTATACATACATGGCAAAAAATAGCGCGGAAGGGGTAAATGACCATCAACAACTTGACGGGCCAGATCGTCCTCATGCGTGGCGAAGTATAAAACAGGCAATTGTTTGAAGGGTTGTGGCACTGGATACATCTCGAGCTCGATTTATACCTTGTTTTGTATAGCTATTGAATATACAGTCTGATGGGTGGCTACAGGAACCATAGGATGGCGAAAACGTGTTAGATAGGGACAGTGTTCTGGAGCTGTATTGATCGTACCGTACAGATTTACTCAGAGGGCGGCTAGACTAAGTTTTTTGCTTCTGACTGTGATTGGCGACTTGAGCTACCTCATAGCAAGTCCTCCGAATGCGATACTCGCCAGCCTTGCCCCACATGAGTATTCGGATCTTTAATGACCTGTATCAGTAAAATAAAATAAAATAAAATAAAGCCACCAGTCTGGACCTGTTAGAAATGGTCCGAGACAAATGAAAAGGAGTTGAGAAGGGGTCTAAGTACCTGATGAGGACGCATGTACTCGCGTGCTCCTATAGCGGAGATGTAGTCACGTGCAGTTTCAAAATCACGATCGCGACTATAATTGACGGCAAAGACCGAGTGTCTTGAGAGTTTTTTGAGTGATGCAGTTGTAGTGAGTTGGCGGTGGGAGTACTTGCTAATCCTTGAAGCCCTTGGTCTTGGAACTTGGGCATATAATGCATGTTTATGGCTCTATACTAGACCGTGGCTACTAGGTGGCGGGTCCCTATTTGCAACTGCTCCCTCCTGGCCGCCGCCAACCCAAATCGCGACGTCCCACGCGGAGCTTACGAAATATTCACAATCGTTGAGACATTCACTCGTACTATGGTAGTGGTGTGGCAAGAATTGGCGAACCGCGACAATACGCTCGTAAGATAGCAAGAGCAAACCAAAACGCTGCTGAAACAATCATAAATTTACTCAGAACAAAACATTGAAAAGATAATTGTTCATTTATCGACCCCGCCAACCAACCGCCCCCTCACCCACACCCTTCTCACATTCCGATCATCCGCACAGAAAAAGAACTTCTCCAACAGGGCAGGAAGCTCATCCTTCGGCATACCTCCCTCACCGCCCTCTAAATTCGCCCAAACACTCCCGTTCCCGACCTCATTCCTAACGCTCACCAAGATTGCGTCAAACTCTTTTCCAGGCTGAAGCGACCCGATTTGAGAAGAGAGGTTACAAAGTTGTGCACCGCCTAGAGTGGATAGGTGAAGGAGAGTTGCGAGGGGAAGTGTACGGTTTGCTAGCGTTGTCTGAGATGTGGATGCTGAAGTGGAGGAGGACATGGCGACGACTTTGGATGCAATCACTGCGTCGCGGACGGCGTTCAGGATCGAGGGAGAGAATCCGCCTGAACAGTCTGTCCCCAATCCAACCTACTCCCATGAGTCAAATGAGAAATATAGTCTGGCAGGCGCATATAGGAGGTCATGCGCACCTTAATCCCTCGGTCCAGCATATCTCCAACCTTGCACACCCCACTATTCAAATAAAAGTTACTCGTCGGACAGTGGCTCACACCCGCTCCACACTCCTTCACCATCCCCAGTTCCTCTTCTGTCAAGTGAACAGCGTGGGCCAGGATCGTTCTGTCGCATAGTAATCCATGATCCTTGTAGACTGCCGCGTAACTTGAACACTTAGGGAACAACTTGCGCGTAAACTCGATTTCTTTAGCGTTTTCAGATATATGAGTTTGGATTGCCAGTGTTTTATCGGATTGTGCGAGGTCGCCGAGGGATTGAAGAAGTTCGGAGGTGCAGGAGATTGCGAAGCGGGGTGTGAGGATTGGGTGGACGAGGGGGTTGGAGGGGGAGAGCGAGCGGATATGGGAGATAAGGGTTTTGGTATCTGCGATGGATTGGGAGACACAGGGTTCCTCGTATGGTGCAGAGTTGCGGTCCATATTGCATTTCTATAAGATAAAAATTCAGTTCAATCGAGGAAGCGAAGATAGTGAGGGAGAGGACGTACGCCAACGAAAGCGCGCTGGCCCTTTTGAGATATAATATCTGCCAAGAGCTTTGTAGCTTCTAGATGGAGCGTGCCATAGTAGCAGCATGTCGTCGTCTGCACCATTCGTTTAGTAAGATGCTATACACGAGTGGACTCTATAGGGACTTACCCCGAAGTTGAGCACCCGCTCTACGACCGAGGTATAAACGCGCTTTGCAAAGGCGAGATCCGAAAAACGCGACTCGGTAGGAAATGTAACATTGTTCAGCCAGTCGAGGAGCTCATATTGTCCACCGCTAGTGAATTAAACCATGAGGTTAGATATAGAATGTTACAAAACCAAGACTCACATTCCAATGTTAGGGAATTGAGGCGCGTGCTACACTTCAAATCAATAGGGTGACAACCCAAAGAAACAACACACATACCGTATGCGTGTCGATGAGCCCCGGCATTAGCCACTCTCCGTATTTCAGCTCGTGGACTTCGACAGAGTCATCGAGTGCAAGCCCATGCTTGAGCGCCACGTCTTGGATCTCCGTGGGGTCGACGTCGTTCTCAACCCACTCGATGATCCCCTCAGCTGAGACCGCCAGCAAAGCACGCTCGAGATACTGAGCTTCGTGAATGGAGACAGGACTGATGAGGCTACCATGGAATAGTCGCTGATGTTTACTTGTCAGTCTCAAAATTAACAAATAAAATGAAGCGAAGCGCGCTCACGGTAGACATGGTTGAATTCTAAACAGCCGTGCAAAGTTGCGGGGTGTTATTATATAGGTACGTGACGTGGCGCTGACTGATAAGACGTCAACTATTGGTCGGCCGTTGAGGGCATGTTTGACGTACGAGAGACCATCCAAGTCACCGACGCCGCCCGGCACCGGAAAGGGCCATGTCTACGCCGCGGCGGCCGGCTTTCACACAAGGACATCTAAAACATGTATCAAGGGAGATAGGTGTATTGGGTTTGATTCTCCTCGGACGCGGTTAAGTTATAAATGACTATTCGAGATAACACCTGATGTGCGTGAGCGGCGGTGGCGGTGCTCGCGCCACTCTGAATTGAACCACCACACCTAACTTTGTTTACCCCCTAGAAATACTCCCACCGCTCACATGTGACGACGATAGGGGTGCTTTAATACAATCTGGGATATGTTCGATCATATGCCGACTTGTGACCTATATAATATGTCTTTATTTCCATTCAAAGCTCGGTTTCACCCCCAACTGCGTTCTGGCTTGCTTTTTCAATGAACCGAGCGCAAGACTACGAGTACAAACTCTGGGACGATGAGTATCAGGGGACGCCTCAGTCGTACCCATTCGTTTACGGTCCAGACGGTCAGGGCGAAATTCGTGCTCCAGAAGTTGCCCAGCCTGGTAAGTATGTTTATTCGTAATCATAGTATGTCGGCTAATGCACTAGTTACAGAGAGCCGTGTCGAGGGTCCTGCTACCGCTGGTGAATCACAATCGTCTGCGATAGATGGGTCTCAGAGTGCTAAGCCAGGGGTTGTCTCATACGCGATTCCCACTCCGGTTACTACATTTTCTCAACAACCTATCCCAAGTGCGACCTTAGAATCTCCCTCGTCGAGTGCCGACAGCTCACCTAGTTCGAGCTCAAGCCCTGCGACTCTAGTACAAACTAGCGCTCCTACCTTGGTGGTAACCCACACATTCACACAAATACAAACGCCAAGTAGCCAGGTTCTTACCACTCCCAGTTCTTCGAGGTCGTCCTTGCAACCTAGCTCTACTTTACTTGCCTCCCCCATATCTGTACCGCCTACAACTTCAATCCTCTTCGCCACTCCAACTCCTCCCCCGCCGCTTCCCTCAACCCCTGCGCAAGCATTCCGCCACACACCAGGATTCATTGTCTTGCTCATTTTATGCCTTTTGGTATTTCTTGGAACGCTTTTTGCCTCATTATCATGGCTTTTCAACCGGAAGCGGAGAAAAGAGGACGAGAACTGGATCGGAACGTTGGTGTATGATGAGCCAACAACCTATGGCGGAGGTGATAGCGGCATAGCGGAGCACAAGAATGTTGGACAAAGGGGTACCCTTGAGCTTGAAAAAGGCGGTGATAATGAGGAGCATGATGGAAGGCAACTCGGATTGGGAAACGCAGAAGATTCGGGAAGAGCTGGAGTGGGCACTGGAACATGGTCATCACACAACGTTCTTCCGGGAATTGGTCGAACTTATACAACAACCGCTCGCCAGTTCACGGACACACCTATGTCCGGCTACGGGTTCTCCGGCGCTCCCAACCTCTACACGCCAGGCTCCGTTCATGGATTCACCCCTAATCCCGATTACCGGCGTCCATCTATCCTCCAACGCGGCCCGCTTCCTGTTTCGGATTACGATAACTCTTACGGGCTAGACGGCGGAGGACTTACGTTCCGTCGGGACCCAGCACTCGGAGGAACGTATCTCGCGCCAGTCACGGAACACGCCGATATTATCACTCCAAACCCCTACTCACGCTCGCCTACGCCCCACACGCGTCCCCCGCCCCCGGCACACGATTCAGCGTCACACTATTCATACGCATTGGATCGAGCTGGGCCGTTTGCGGTCACAAATCTCATGCCGGGAGATATCTCAAGCAGCGCAAGTTCAGCGAGCCTCGCACCGGGAGGACGAGTCAGGTCGTTGGGACTCCCGACTGGACGGTTGGACGATCCGAATCCGTGGAAAAGGTACGAAGGAGTGGAGAACCGTGGAGGTGTCGCGGGTGTGGATCCCAACGCTGCGCATGAGGCGGGAAGTGAGACAGGAGAAGGTGGATGGGTTGGAACGATCCGGTCTGGACTGTACACGGCAGTTGGGCGGATCGTGGGTGGGAGCAAGCGCTCGGAAGGTCTCGACAAGGAGGAAGAGCACCAAGCAGACAAGTTCACGTCTATCCCCGAGCCGGTTCGTCGCAGCACCCACCAATCCACGGCTTCACGCCAGAGTCGCATTCTTCAACGCCTCGACTCGACCGGTACGACAAATACGGCCTCGACTGTCACCGTTTATTCGTCGGACGATGGGCAAGTATTTAGTACGCGTGCGACGTCGAGGCGGGATACGATGTCGACTTGGATTACTACCCGGAGTCGGAGTGCGCGTGGAGGGAAGAAGGAGGATAAGGACGAGGGCGGTGGGGAGGGTGGCGTGAGCGAGATGAAGGCTCGCGTAGCGAGCACCACGTCGAGTGAGTGGGGCAGTGGTGATCTTGTCCGAGTGTTAGGCTTGCAGGGTGGACCAGGTAGGAAGGAGGGGATTCGGGGATGATGGTATCATAGACATGTATAAGTGCAACATGTATGTATTAATAGTGTTATAGATAAATGTCAGCTTGTATAGACAACTGGCCCCTGGGACACTAGCCACTTTAGTCCAACTCGCGTTGTAATAAATGTCTTTAGCAATCGACATAACAATCGAAAGCGCCAAGCTACTATACTTTAAACCCTTCAGCATGTGCACACGTCAAATACAAATCGCCTCAAAATTAAAAGCTACACAGTCCGGATTATGCCCTGGGATGAATGTGCATGACTATATGCGTCATGTTTCTGAACGGCCGGCCCGTTTTCTGAACTTGGAAGACAAGCTCTTCAACTGCCATTCAGGGGGGCTTCTTAGATACAACTATGACGAGAAACTTCCACGTCCATTACTCCCAGGCACCAAACACGGTAATACATCTCTCCCTCGCCCAAATCCGACACTTCCATCCGTCTTGAAGCTGACTAGCCTAAGCAAGATCCAGATTTATTTGTGTCTTGATAATATGATCACAAGATTCGATAGGATGGCTACTGTCTCCCGGAAGCACGTATATAGAATAGCCACCCCATAGACATGGGGGTGCACGATGATTTCGCACAGATAATCAATAAAGGGGCGGGATAAGCCCATATTTAGGCACATCACTACCCCTATAAAGGGTCTCTATGTGCTAGCGATAGAAGAACATATCTGTATAGCTTATATATCACCCCACCAGCTCATTTCCCCATCAACCGCTCGCCTCTCTGTCGTTCAGTAACCCAGATTTCGCAGCGCTCTGCATGTTTTCTATAAAGAATTTACAGGTATGCCAACATGGTTGAGTGCGTTTGATTGAACGAGCTAACTGATGATGTTGATATCCACAAAGGACGCCGCCACGTCCGTATGGAACCAAACCGTTGCAACCAACTCCAGCCAACCCCGATCTTCACGGGGATCACTTGGCAGTTCAAGCAAGAACCTACGGCCTCGAGCTTCGCAAACTATGCCTGGATCATTGATTATTGAGGAGATCACATACTCAGACGTGGAGAGCGATGTTGATGAGCTCGCAGATCGGTTTAGTTCGATAACAGACCTGGACGGCGAAGCAGCCGGACAGGACACAGTAAGTGCCGAGCCAATGTCTCGACGGTCTCCGCGTCAACATTTTTGATCTAATGCGGCTTACAGGTCATTGAAGACTACTTCACGACTCACGAGGTATCGCTTGAACATGAAGGATCTTCCTCTGGAAGCGAGGAGCACACAATTCCTTCAGGTAACTATGGATGTCTTGCTCTATTAGTACGATCAAGGATTCAGTGACTGAAATGACTGAAATGTAGTATCAACAAGCCAAACCACTATTCCCGAAACTGGTGAGAGGTTATTGGTTTTATCAGATAATTATGTCTATTTAACCGCGAAGCACATGTTGCTTTGTCGTGCTTGGCGGTTTAAGAACGCATCGAGCTTCCTTTGGATGTATATTTGGTGGCTTATTCTCCACTTCATCAGCAACATTTTGAGGACTATGGCATTGCGTGGGGCGTACAGTGGGAGGTATGTCTTGTTATTGATTATGTCATAACTGTCAAGGATTGTTGTGGGTCTAATGTTGGCTGAAACGCTCAGATAGCACGTCTCACAACCGTGTATCCAAAATTTTCTTGGGTGCATGTTAACGAGGAAGACATACTCGGACTGTGTGGCCCTAATGCAGGTCGTGCACCTTCTGTCTCGAGAATTATGTTGGCCAAATCCCCCGATTTTGCGGACTATGCGAGGCGAGAACGTCTAATTACTTTGCCGGCTTTACTTTCTCCGTGGTACGATTCCCTTTACGGCCATAGTACCGCGCATATAAGCTCACATATCAGTATAAAAGGGATGATTATGACGAAGAAGAGGCCTATATTAGAGCTGACCGTGATAACGGTTTGATGAACGAACACGGAGGCAACGTGACACAAAGGATACACTTGCAGATCGTCAAGTCGTCTGCTGCTCAAGCGGCGATTGATGGACTTTATTTCAAGTTTACTCTTGAACAACCCCAAAAATCGAAAGCATGTCGCTTTTCTCGATATTTAGGCTCACGTCGCCTCATACAGTGCCATTTCTCGGAAAAGGATGGCCGCACTCACCGAGCC